>VUQH01044503.1:0-11587 GCA_015106775.1 Etroplus canarensis | reverse complement strand
ATGAGTTCAAAACCTGAGCCAGGATCTGGGTCTCTCCTAAAATTAGAATCACAGTGACACATATGAATTCACTCATGTTTACTGATTCATCTCTTTTTCCCCTGAGGGATCATGTGTTCCAGAGTAGGGACATTACCTAGCAAAGCCAGCAGGCCCATGACTGTGAGGACAGGCTTCCTGATAAGCTGGACGTGAGGGGGCTGAGTGTTGTTGACCTGGAAGCGGGCGGTCAGTGTGCGCTGGGTGAAGGGGTGTGGGTGGTAGCTGAGGAAGGCATTATCATTACTCAGCAGGGTATAGTTGATGGTGCTGTTTGGGTTTGCCAGCAGCAAATCCTGGTGCTGGTTTATTACCTGATTTAGGGTGGAGAACAGAAGATTTGATCAGGGTGATTTAACTGGAAGAATGAAATGCTCTATCTAACAAGTGCCAATAAATTAACTCTTTTAGCCCAATGCCCACATTGAGACAGGTCTGATAAACAAACATTATGAAGCATTACTAGCAGATGTTGGGTAATTACTATGAGAAGAAAATCATGTAGGGTGCATCTGCCTCTACTTCCTACACCAGCAATTTAGTGTTGCTGCACTGGTTCCAGCTTTTTGGCCCCCAGCGCCGGCCTTTTTTTCATGGAAACAAATGGAACTGGTTATAGATTGGGCATTGAAGACATTTACTCTGAATATTTCCACCCTTTGGTACACATACCACTGCACAAATGAGCTACAAACAAACTCTCTAAAATTCCAAAGTAAAAACTCGTATATCGGTGCTTTTGCATGTCTTCACCTCACCTTTACCACCATTGCTGCATAGGTAACATCAGCCCTCCACTCCTGAGGCCTGGACCAGCCTACCAGAGGATCAGCCTCATCATTGTAAATAGGGAGGTTGCGGAACGCGGGGAAAAGCTCCTGGATCTCCCCTGCAGTCTGAAGCTCCTGCTGCAGGATGGGCAAGGAGTATCCTCCTCCCTGAAGGATGGAAACAGGGAGTCAGTTTTATGCGATAATAATACGGTTTTTTCCCAAATCAGGTGTACTAACATGATTTATTTACTATCACTATTCCTGTATTTGTGCTCAAAATCAAATCTGCTGGAACTAAAGATAATGACATTCTTCTAGGTGTTTTGGGAGCAGTAAGCATTTATATAACAATCACAAATCTAAAATTCTTTATCAACACTGTATTAGTTTTCTGTTAGTTTAAAAAACAAACAAAAAACTAAAAACCTTCTTGTGCAGGGCAATGTAGTCCAGTCTGACCCCAGTCTCTCCAGAGAAGTAGTTGGTGCCATTGTAGCAGTGCTGCAGCAAGGCCCAGCAGTATGGAGAGTGTGGAGGGGAGTGACAAGAGTCTCCTGGGCCTCCAAACCTCAGGAGAGTGCTGGCTGTGCGCAGACCCTCCGAACAGGCATCATAATAGTTTAGAAACCCTTAAGAAAAAATATTATCCACAGCACTGCAGCATCAGTATTCCTTGAAGATACAGAATGTAAACATTTTAATGTAATAATAATTATTATAAAAAGAAGCTCCCAACAAATTATATTATTTAGTTTAGGTTTAGTGTTTTAAGCAAAAAGAATTACAGCAGTAGACCCTAATTGCTTCATTTAATAGAAATTGTGTCCATTTGTGAAAGTAAATACATAGTTCTTAAATGACACTGATTTTAAATGACTTGTAATAATGTAAATATAAGTACTATTATAAGTATAAGTGGAAAATGTTGGCAAGTTTACGCACATGTTTACCTTGAACTGACACAGTGACATTATCAAAGTCGTGGTTGTTGGGCTCATTCCATGTTTCAAAGTTCCACAGAGAAACACTTCCCAGGCCATATTTTTCTGAAATTTACAATAAGCAGGGACAGATACCACACTATGCATGAGCAGGGACACACAGTGCAGATTAAGCTTTCATCTGCTTTTTGTTAAAAGATAGTTCACACATTCGCACACATGTTTGGTGATTGTTTCTGTGACATTACATTTTCTGGCATTATGTCTGACATGATCATTTCAGTCAAAATAGGATTGTTATTCCATTTGCAGTATATTTGGCGGTATAGTTCTGTTTTGGGATTTTTCAAGTTTTTTAATGAATGCGTAAATGCATAAATAGAGAGCACAAATACAGGGAGAGCATCAGTACAGAACAGAGATTTACATTGAGATTGATTAAGTCATAAACAGCATGAAACAAAGGAGTTGGGGTGGAGGTGGGTTGCAAAGCAGTTTACAAAGACAGCAGCCTGAAGCAGCTTCAAAGTAAAATGAAATGAAAAATGTAAGGTTTGCCAATAGAATAAGCTGAAGGGTATCGGCTAAGCCATCATCTGGGCTGGCACTGAGATCAGCTATGCTCAATTTGTGACGGTTTGTGACATGACGGTTGAAACAAATAGTGAGAACGCTTTTTCGATAATAAGCATTTATTTTTTCTCTTTCAAATTCTGGTTTTCATTGATGGTGGTTAAATGTAATAGAGTTTAATCAACATTAATACTTAAAAAAAAAAAAATCAATAAACAATGGCAGCTGCCACTCACTCACCAATGTATCTCTTGGCTATGAGATAAACCAGATTTCTCCATTTGTATACTTGGGATTTGTCCTCAAAGTCACTGAAGTAGTTAGAGACACTGCCCATTAGCTCAAATCCTGCAACAGAGACCAGGACATCCCATTAGGTTTTTGCCCTTCAGATACTGCACTTCTGTTTTTGTGGAGTTTGGCTAATGAATCAACTAAGATTTAGACTGTAAAGCAAACAACAGAGGCAACAAGATTGTAGGGATATTAATTGACCACATACTGTAACAATAACGTCACTAATAAATCAAGGAATTAATGTTTTTCTTGCTTTTCTCAGCAAGTGACCATCTCATCTACTTCAAAACTAGTGAGTGTATTGCTGGGGAATAGCATAAGTGCAGGATCACCTCTGTGGTAGCGGTGACCTCAGAGATGATGTTACACTCCTATGTGGCCTCATAATGGGCAACAAAAAATGTAGAAATCAGAAAAACTGTTACGTGACTGTAGTACAGTACCTGGCTGGAGTCCATTCACCCACAAGAGTTCAATCAGCTCATCCAGCTTAGTGAAGTCATACTGAGGTTTTCCTCCAAAATCTCTATCACGACAAAATTAGACACTGTCATTGATCACGGGGTGCACTAACAAAAATGATAACTCCTAATAATACTGGATCTCACTTTCAAACTAGAAGAAACCCCTTAAAGCAGCATTTCTTCTTTCACATGAGCATATTATACTAAACATGACTAAGAATGGTTCATGCTGTTTTGGTCTCCAGCTGCTAGTTCACTTACTGTGCAGTGACCAGCTCCAACATCCAGTGTATTCTGACCTGCTGGATCCCTCCATGAGGAACTGAGCCCACATAAGCCAGATTCAGCTGCTGGTCAATGCTCAGGTCAAACTGGTGGGCCTGGGTGTGAGGGAGCGGGGGGCTGGACACAAAGTTCAAAGAAGATCTGCTTAGCTTTTTCATGTGAGGTCGATGCCGTATGGTTTATATTATACCAGCTTGCATATTAACTTAATACAAAAGCGTAGCCCAAGACAGAGAAGGTTCACGAGTGTAGTGAAGAAGGACATGCAGAGGGTTGGTGTGAGGGAAGAGGACGCAAGGAACAGGGTGGCGACCACCTATGGGAGCAGCCAAAAAGAGAAGAAGAAACCCAAGACATAGGACAGTCATTTAGCCCTGAATACATAAAACTGTCTCAATCTCTATACTTTTTAAAAACTTATTTATAATTATATTTTTAGGTAGTAGATTTCAGAGAAAAAACAGATACTCTGACTGAATTTTAAAGCCTGCTGAAACCTGTGGAAGTTACCATATGGTTCCTTGCCTGATAAAGGGTTACGTGGTGACTTTGGGAGGGAAAAAACTCCCTATGAGAAACAAATTAATATTCTCTGAGATTATGAATCAACAACAACCATGGAAGTCTCCGAAATTAAAGGTACTTGTACTTCCTCAGGAGTTGCCACAGCGGATGAATCTGCATTGGTAATTTGACAGTTCCTTCCATGGTGGGAGAAACTTGTGTCCCAACCTGGTCTCAAACAAGAGACCTTTTTGCTTGCAAGGCAAATGTGTAACCACTACACTACAGAGAAGCTACCACTGTCGCGACAAGTTCGTTTGTCAATTGTTTCCCTCCAAGATATTCCATGATCAACTGTAAGTTGTATTATTACAAAGTGGAAGCATTCAGGAACCACATCAACTCAACCACAATGTAGCAGACCACATGACCGGGGTCGCCGAGTGCTGAGGTGCATAATAAGTAAAAGTTGCCAAGGACTCAATAACTGCAGAGTTCCAACCCTCCTCTGGTATTAACATCTGAACAAAAAATTGTGCACCGAAAGCATCAAGGCTTGGGGTTCCATGGCTGAGCAGTTGCATACAAGCACACTGCCAAGTATCAAAGGGAGCGGTGTTATACACTGGACATGTTGAAACATGTTCTGTGTAGTGACGAATAATACTTTTATATCTGGCAGTCTAATGGGCAAGGTTTGGTGAATGCCTGGAAAACTACCTGACTGCACTGTGCAAACAGTAAAGTTTGGCAGAGAAGGGACAATGTCATGGTATTGCTTTTGTAGGGTTGGCCTGGGCCCCTTAGCTCCAGTGAAGGGAAATCCTAATGCTTCAGCTTACCAAGACAACTCTATGCTTCCAACTTTGTGGGAACAGTTTGGGCAAGGTTCTTTACTGTTCCAGCATGTCTGTGCCACTGCGCACAAAGCAAGCTCGATAAAGGCATGGCTGAGTGGGTTTGGTGCTGAAGAACATGACTGGCCCGCACAGAGCCCCGACCTGAACCCAATCAAACACCTCTGGTATGAACTAGAGTGGAGATTCTGAGCCAACATCAGTGCCTGACCTCGCAAATGCTCTTCTGAATAAACATGCACAAATTCCCACAGACACACTCCAAAATCTTGCAAAGAGTGGAAGCTTTTATAGCTGCAAAGGGACCACCTCCATATTATATTAATGGATTCACAATGAGATGTCATAAAAGCTCCTGTAGGTGAAATACGCAGGTGGCCCCAAAGTGTGTTTACATACATATTCTCGTCTTCATTTCAGTGAAATCGCAGCTTTCTGGCATTCACTGCTTGCTGTGTATTTTGCTGGAGTAACTCTGAATAAAGAGAAAAAGGGAAGTTATTATTTAACCTACCAGAAACCAGTGCTTCTCCAGAAGTGTTTAAGATCTCCTGTCGGTCTTTGCACATCAACTGTGATAACATAGGAAGTGTCTGAAGTTTCGGAAATGTTAAAGAGTACTGCTAGAAATGACAAAGTTTTCCACACCATGTCTGCGACGGGCTAGCTCAAACGGCTACAAAAATAATGGAGTAAAGGCCAAGGTGCCTCCTTCCCCGTAACGCGTATTAAACATGGCAGGTGAGCAAATAAAGGAAAAAGTCCTGACATAGCTCAATTAAATACGACTAAAACGCAGCAAAACTAAGACATTTCTCATCAAACAGCGAACTGCGACTGCAGTCACCTGAACACAACGTCTATTACAAGCGACGCTGTTGTAGTTTTTTTTAAGGAAGTGAACTGCGACTACAAAAACGCTCCAAGTTGTAAGAACGAATTGCAAATGAGCTTTAAGTGCATGTACTATGCCTTTAAAAACCCTTTCTGATAACATTGGGTTTTCTTCAAAAATTGGTGGATTTAATAAAATACAGTGAACTAGAAGCTGATAAGGGTTTAATCTACAAATCCTGCATGAGAAGGATGAAACTAACTACTCAGGGCCCCAGTGGCAGAAGGGGCCCCCAAAAGTATGGAATGAAAAGTTTGTTTTTGTTTTCGTTTTCTTTCTTTCTTTATAAATTGCCTGAATAGATTGGTTGAGTGACTGAACTTTGATTCCAAAAAATAGTAGAGGCTCTTTGTGACAGAAGGATAGCAGCAAGAGTGAAAGGGAAGGTTTACAAGACAGTACTGAGGTCTGCTATGACGTATGGCACTGACAAAAAGACAGGAGGCAAAGATGGAGGTGGCAGAACTGAAGATGTTGAGATGTTCACTGGTAGTGACCAGGATGGGCAGGGTTAAAAATGAGTACATCAGAGGGACAGCTCAGCTTGAGAAGACTGGAGTCAAAATCAGAGAAGCATGGCTGAGATGGTTTGGACATGCTCAGAGGAGGGATAGTGGATATATCAGCTTTACTGTATGCTGAACCAGTGGTTCTCAACTGGTGTGACAGGAGGTAAGCAAGGCATTTTTAAGAAGCCAGTGTGTGTCAAGTAAATAAAGTAGCATTTTAAAATACGACAATGGGACTGTTTCTTAATTTAAAACAAAAATAAGTTTATTGAAAGTTTAATGAAATACTGCCAAGCAGACATATCTAATTTTTGTGTTCATTAACATTAAATTATTACTAACAGAAAATTGCTATTATATGTCATATCACTGCATGCATTATAAAGCTAATGCTGTTTCTGCAAATAAAACACATATTTAGTGAAATCATGTTTGGCTGTCTTTATTAAGCAGATTGCATTTTTAAACCTGTTTTATATCATACGAATTAAAAAATCAAAGAAATAATACATACTTGTACTTGATACTTATACTTGAAACTCTTTTAACCATAAAGTAATCCAGACTAAATAGATCTGTATTAAATGTGGTAATGTGGTATTTGAACACTTCATTACAAGTTACAGTAATGAACACTACTGATTGTTGTATACTGTTGTCGGCTCAGTTATGTGTTAAAACAATCAGAAGAGATGTAGATCAGGAAAAGAAGGGGTCTCACAAAGACTATTTATGTATAGGGCCCAGACTTCTGTGCTACACCACTGCGTAGAAGAGTATGACAATGTCTGGAAAGGCCTCAATGGAAAGGCCTCAAGGTCATGAAAGCAAATGAGTTTGTAGGCCTAGATAAGGAGAGCCCAGAGGTGGGATTATGTCAAATACCCACCACAGTCCTGCCAGACAAAAGGAAAAAAATACACAAAGGCATCAGACATTTTAGGTGAATGCACAGAAGAACTGATAACGTTTTTGAGGTCGTGTGATCAAAAGTCAAGGTTACACAGGGTTGCCGATGAAGCGTGTTCATGTGGAACCAGTCAGAAACACTGATAGGTCTACTGTCAGAAAAGCAGCTGATTTTACAAAAGAAGATGAAACTATAATATTGGAAAAAAACATGAAGTGGTTAAACACAGATAGGCTGAAATCTGTGCAACTGCTGTAGATAAAACAGCAGTACAGTATCTGAAACAGGTAAAACGCTGTACAGTAGTTTAGTATTAAAAGAACTGTATGAATGTGTGAGCCATTTAAGCACTGGAGAAGAACTACTGTGTTAATAAAGTTCAGCCTACTTGAAGCCAGTAGGGAAAGTTGGTGAAAACGCTGACTGTGTAAGTATCTCAGCTCTGTCATTAAGACACAGGAGAATCTGACAGATTACAGTTGTTATTCCATAAAATTAATGTTTAGATGTGCGTGAGAGAATTACAGTTTTTATTCTTTCAGCTGCAGCTCTGTGGTGTTTAAATAAAGAACAAACATAAAAACAATATTCAAAAGCAGGTTTAGTTTACATGCGAATTTGAGTTAGACTTCAAATAAGAAAAGTAAAAATAGGTGCGCTGATTTAGGATCATACATTAAGGGTTATAGAAGTGTCCCTGTAGTATAGTTGTCTGTAGTAGTACCTGGTTCGATTCCAGGTGGGGACACAAGCCCCCCTCACCATGGAGGGTTGCATTAGGAGGGGCATCCAGCATAAAACCTCTGCCATGGTGACCACTTGGGGAAAATAAAAGTAGCAGCCAAAGGTAAATTTCATTAAGGATTATAGAACAGGAAAATTGTTTGCAGCCAACAGTGATAAAATCCATGCAGTTTCTCTAAAGTGTGTATGTATTACTGATGCTCAATGACTTTTGACGCTATTAAGAAAATTAGGCCCTCCTACTGTGCGCACAGGGGTCTGAGGGATCTTCCAGGATCTGTGACTTTGTTTTCTGGAAAGCTGATTGATCAGTAGATCACTGCTGATCTCTAATCTAGAACTTAACCTGCAATGGAGCAGGTTGGGTCTGCAGCACAAGTTACCCTGGCAATATAACCCTGTAAAAAGTGAAACTCCATTGTAGTACTAAAAACTTGGATTAACCCTGAAGTTATCTCGATAAGCACAAATTCACTTTCATAGTACACATTTGCCTCACAAGTGAAAGGTACCTGGTTTGATTACAAATGGGGACACAAGCCCCTCTCAACATGGAGGGCTGCGTCAGGAAGAGCAACCTCTGCCACATCACCAATGTAGATTAATTCACGGTGGCGACCCCTTGGGGAGAATACAAAGGAGCAGCGGACGGTACGTTTTTTTAGTGTAGCGCTCTGCCCTAATGGCACTCCTGGTCCTCCATACCCCTGTGCTACCCCATCTAAAAAATCCTGGAAACGCCTCTGCACAAAGCTTTTATTGGACTATCCCTGCGTCGGAGCTTTCTGGATATTATTTATGAATGGTGGAACACAAAACCATGCCCACGGAGAAACCAGATGACGATGTTTTGTAAGGTAAAATCACTTAAAATCGTGGGTTTTTTCCACAGCCAGGCTCAACCACGAGCAGACAGCTGACAGGAAGCACGACCACTTTCACCGGAAAGGAGGAGGAACTGCTTTTATTGTCGCCTGAGAGCTGCTGTAATGGCGGTGTCTCGTCGCTCATCGCAGCAGCAACAACAGCAGAGTACCTTACAGTCTCCGCCGAGAAACAGTTCTCTTTCCGGGGCTCCTCCGGCCTCTCCGCCGATGGCTTTGCTGACCTCGGCCGTCGGAGCCGCGGAGAATGAGAGGGAATGCAGTGGAGGGATTGAGATGGCCCTGGCCTCCCCGGATCTCCCAGCCCCGGCCTTAGCGAGCAGTGCGAGCTCCACCACGACAACCTCTGGCGGCGGCGGTGGCAGCAGCAGCAGCGTTTCGAGCCCCGGCTCTGGAGCCACCAGCCCGACGGACGGCAGCAGCGGCATCGGCGGTGCTTTCAGGGAGCTCTTCGAGGCCTGTCGGAACGGAGACGTATCCAGAGTAAAGAGACTGGTGGACTCGGTGAACGTAAACGCGAAGGACATGGCTGGTCGAAAATCAACCCCCCTTCATTTCGCTGCGGGTAACGTTGAGCTAATGAAGCAGCAGCTTCTTGTTATTAGCTCACATACTGTGGGCGGCTAGCTAGAAAATATAATGTTTTGATCCAGTCATTTACTGTGACCGCTGACCCTTTTTTTTTTAAATTTGGCTTTCTTCTAACTTCAAAGGCACCTATAATTTAACCACATAATTAAACGCTATCCAGCTAGTGTATAATACGCTTATAAGCTACGTGTTTCTAGGCTGGCTGTTAGCATTACATTTCTTCTGTTTCTTCTGTTTAGTAACGCTTAACATTTCTTCAACTGATAAACAGGAAACGCAAAATGCCATCTAATTTAGTGTCTGTAGAAAACTGTTTGTTTACGTAAAATATTGGCAAGAACTTCCATAAAACCTAACAGCACGTTATGTGTGTTTTGTTAACACAAGTTTTGCTGTTCAAAATAAGTGCAGTAACTCTGCAGTTATCATTGCTAAGACTACGTGGATACTGATGATGCAGCCTTTAAATACGCATGTGTGTTTGTATCTCTTTGATGGGATCTTGCATAGTCATGTGAACAAAAAAGGTTTTCACAGATCTGTGTGCAACCATGTGGAAATTTAAGTACACCCTTATTGCCTTCATAGGATTTAATAGGGTAAGTAGCAGCCAGGTGCTGCTAATCAAATGCGCTTGATTAAATGATCATCAGCATGTGAGCAACTCTATTGAAGCAGAAGTTTTGGCACTCTGCTGGCCCGGTGTATCCAGGTGTGTTAGCACGATGACTGGGAGGAAAGATATCAGCGATGATCTTCGAGGAGCAATAGTTGCTCCCCATCAGTCTGTGGAGACTCATGATGCCATTTCCAAACAATTTGAAATCCATCGTTTTACAGTGAGAAAGATTAGTCACAAGTGGAAAACTTTCAAGGCAGTTGGAGTGCTTCCCAGCAAATTCACCCTTGCAAAACCCAAGAGCTAAGACTCCACAGGCCTCAGTTGGCATGTTAAATGTTAAAAATTTGTGATGGTACAGTTAGAAGAACACTGATCAAGTATGGCTTGTTTGGAAGAGTTTCTAGGAGAAAGCCTCTTCTCACTAAAAAGAACATGGCAGCACGGCTTAGGTTTGCAAAGTTGCATTAGAACAAACTAAGAGACATCTGGAACAAGGTTCCTTGGACAGAAGAGACTGAAGTGGAGATGTTTGACCATAATGCACAATGCCACATTTGGCAGAAGCCAAGCACAGCATATTAGTACGTGCACTTGTTAACTACTGTCAAAAATGATTATGGACTTGGCTTGTTTGACTGGGTATGACTGGGCTTGTTTTGCAGTCCCAGGACCTGGGCACCTTGTAGTCAATGAGTCAACCTCTGTATGTCAAAGTATTCTAGAGTCAAATGTGAGGCCATCTGTCCAGCAGCTAAAGCTTGGTCGAAACTGGGTCACACAACAGGACAATGATCCCAAGCACACCAGCAAATCTACAACAGAATGGCTGAAAAAGGGAAGAATCAAGGTGTTGGCATGACCTAGTCGAAGTCCACACCTCAACCAAATTGAAATGCTCTGGTGGGACCTTAAGAGAGCTGTGCACAAACAAATGCTGGAAATCACAATGGACTGAAGCCATGTTCTAGAGATGAGTGGATTAAAATTCCTCCACAATGATATGCGAGACTGAAAGTCATACAGAAAACCATTACTTCAAGTTAATGCTGCTAAAGGTGGCTCTACATGCTATTGAATCATAGGGTCTACTTAGTTTTTCACTTAACTGCATAGAGCACTGTGAAAACTTCCTTTTTTACATGACTGTATGTGATTCTGAAGCAGTTTGTGTAGCCATGATAAATGATCTGTATATAAAACATTTTACTGTATATTGAAATAAAAATCAATGCAAATACACTCTAACCTTCTTTCAGGCTTTGGTAGAAAAGATGTTGTGGAGCACCTCTTGCAGACTGGGGCCAATGTTCACGCTAGGGATGATGGAGGTCTCATCCCCCTGCATAATGCCTGCTCTTTTGGACATGCAGAAGTTGTCAGTCTCCTCTTGTGTCAAGGTGCAGACCCAAATGCCAGAGATAATTGGAACTACACTCCATTGCATGAGGCTGCCATCAAGGGAAAGATAGATGTCTGCATTGGTAAGGATCCTTTCAGCTTATATTAAGGACAGGCAAATATAGAAATATTTCTTTTTAACATAGGTTCTTAACCCTAGTACTGCCAGCCATATGACCGGCAGTGAATGAAAACACTGGAAGTGATCAATATATAGACAACCGGCAGTACACGAAACTTATCTGGGACATCAATATATTGAGGTCCTGCAGTACTAGGATTAATAAGTTTTATAAATGGA
>VUQH01044501.1:0-15568 GCA_015106775.1 Etroplus canarensis | reverse complement strand
GGTAATCGGAGCACTAGGCGCAGTGACTCCCAAGCTAGGCGAGTGGCTCCAGCAGATCCCAGGTACAACATCCGAGATCTCTGTCCAGAAGAGCGCAGTCCTTGGAACAGCTAAGATACTGCGCAGGACCCTCAAGCTCCCAGGCCTCTGGTAGAGGACCCGAGCTTGAAGGATAGACCGCCCGCAAGGGCGAGAGGGAATATATATATATATATATATATATATATATATATATATATATATACATATATAGTGAATGTAAAGCTGGGGGGAGAAAATAAAGACTAAATATGTCACATTTATTTGTCCAGTTCAAGTAGCATACATGTAAATACTCCAAATTTAGACAATATTATATACAGTATATAAAGATAAGGCAAATAAAAATAGTCCAGGTGTCACAGCGAGGAGCTGTAAAGTCTGATGTCTGCAGGTAGGAATGATTTCCTGTGGCGTTCTGTGGAGCATCGTGGTGGAATGAGTCTGCTGCCGGAGAGGGTGCGAAGGATTTTCCAAGTTAAGGACAAGGCACAAGGCACAGAGGATGTCCGCCACAGACCCACAAAACATGAAACATGTTTAAAAATGCTATAATTATTGTATTTGAATTACATGTGCTTGGATTATGATCTCTGAAGTTATTGTGATACTAAAAAGTATCTCATATAAAAATCACATCTCGAGTTTAAAAGCAAAAATAACATTTGCTGAAAATCAGCATAATTGAATCCGGTTCCATTTGGCCATTAATGCGCCGACGTTGGCCTTGCTTAAGCTGTTAGCAGCTACACTTGCCACTAATGATGGATATAAATAATGTGAACGATAGCAGTGGAAGAAGCTTTTCATATGTTTTACATAACAGCTGGCAAAAATATTAGCAGCAGCAACACTTAAATGATCAGAACCAGCAGCACTCATTAAGATCTCCTTGTTATTGTGCTGCTACCATATCATATGCATCTCATATATCGTCTGATTATGATTACAGCATTCCTATAAGTGCTGTAGCTGTTTAAGTTTTGAATAATTTAAACTTCCACAAGTTCTGTATGTTAATAATCGCTTAAAATGGATGTACTGCACTCGTGTATATTGAAATTGTGCCTTAGTGCAATACTTGGTTCTTTACCGTTCCACATAATATTTTTTGCAAGCTGCACAAAGTACAGCGGCGAGCCTTAGAAACGGCATCGGCCCTCTTGTTCCTGTTTCTGTTGTTCTGTCAAGCAGCAAATCTCCACTTGTGCCTTGTAAATCAGGTCGTCTGCCACGAATCCGTTCTTGCATGTTGTGCATTTCCCGCGGCGTGCCCTGTGCTGCGTGCCGCGAATCGCCTTTTGCGTGCGTGGCCTGATATGTCGGCCTTTCTTCATTCTGTCTCACATGACGCGTAACCTTTGAAGTGGGCCGCCTCGGTCTGTATGTCCAGCTCCAACTTCCTTTATGTGTGTATCCCGCGTGGCGGCGTGATAGGCCTCCTCGCATGCTGCCTGTGTCCAGTCCATTCTCCAGCCAGTCACAGTTGGAAGCAGGGCAGCAGCGCGAGCATTCCTCCCTTGTGTTTGGGTAATTGTGTTTTTGTAAAAGCTGTCCAGCTGCATTACAGTAGCCAGGCCCCGGTGTCAACCCCGCTTTCATCACTGTGGCTGCTGGGGATTGGCCACAAACGCTGCTTCCATCTGCATATGCTGATTTTTGCCGCCCTCGTTAGCCAGATCGAGACTGGCACCAGGTGTAACAACTCTTTCCACTTTATTGAGACTCCAGATTTTGGCAGCGGGGTAAAGCAGAAGCCGAGGGGAAGAAGGTGGAGGAGGAGGCTTGCCGGAATGATTAGATTCTGATAAGGGTGGAGGTTATGTCTTCCTGTGCTGCTCGCACGGATAGGAAACGCAGAGAGGTGGCAGACAGACAGATTGAGCGCAAGGACAGGCCGATACGCGAGCAGACACACAAACAGAAAGCCAGCGAGGAGAAAACGTAGGGGGGAACGGAAGATGTAGAAAAGTGATGAAATAGGCCCAACAAAGTGGCGGAGACAGGAGAGGCATGGAAATCAGAAAGATCTGAAAACCAGAGACAGAATAGTAGGTGAAAAGGTAGGCGGCTGACAGACGGACAGACAAAGGAGCTAATCTAACACACTCCAGTCCTGGGCCTTATGTGAGAATGTGCTGATATAGGGCTTAGCTGGAGGAGGATTTTCTCCCTTTAGTTTGGCTTTTCTGCTAAGTAGCATTGCGATACAATCAGCCACTGTACAAGCCGTCTGTGCGTACATATGGAATTCCATTAACCTTTCCGGCTCCGCTGGTTAAATGTCAGCGTGGTGCATGAAATTGAATTGGTCATTGATTCAGAAGCAGGACAATTCTCCCACTCAGCTGTAGACAAGTAGCATTCTGCCAGACTGAACCCGTGTGTGCCTTGCTGGGAACACAAACTACAGCGTGAATAAGAATGCTCCAGGGAGCAGGACGTCTGAGAAGACGGCCGCGATATGTCTTCTTTACAGACAAACAAAGCCTGCCCATCTTTTCACAGAGAGTTTCCCTCTTTTCTAACTGCCGAATCACAGCTTTCATTATTAATGTAGGATCGTCAGGTAAGCGTGACAATGTCTGGGAAAATGTATTGCGCACTAAATAATGCATTTCTCCTTTAATAAACAAGAGGAGGGATTGTTTAATGTGAGAAACAGGAACAGAAAAGGCTTTCCTGGCAACGCGGCATTTGTGTTTGTGCCTCATAAGGAACACTGTGGAGTGTCATAACCCAGTGTGAGCAGACGATTCACTTCCAGCATTTTTGCATTGATTTTTTGCAAACAGCGCTAACTTTTGACAGTTTGACCAAGCTTCTAAAGTGATACTGAATGATATTGAATTAGCGTAGTGGTTTACACATTGGCCTTACAAGCGAAAGGTCCTTGGTTCGAGTCCAGGTGGGGACACAAGTCCCTCTCACCGTGCAGGGTTGGGTCAGGAAATCAAAACTCTGCCAGCTTAGTTACTTTTGCCATGTTATAGCCTTTTAATGGTAAAGTGCTGTAGGAAGAAAGAGCACTTGAAGAATGGATTCTAGTGACACTACTGGTTCTTTTTAGTTGGTTAGGCTGTCTCCATCCACTGCAGGATGTAGCGCTCCACTTCAGACTTCAAGCTTTGTTTGTCATATTGAAGTGGGATATGACCTATCATCGATGGGTTTTTTCATTAGTTTTCCTTTATGTAGTCCTTGACAGTATACAGTTAATTTAGAATTGCCAATTAACCCAACCCCCTTTGCATGTCTTTGGACTGTGGGAGGAACCCAGGGCACCCAGAGGGAACCCACGCAAGCACAGGCCACTTAGCCGGCTACCCTAGGCCCCAGAAGGGCCTAGGGTAGCCTGAACCCGGACCCTCGTGTGTGAGGCAGCAGTGCTAGCCACTGCTCCACCGTGCTGGTCCTTTTTAAGCCATGTTATCATTAAGGCAGTTTATGACTATAAGCAACCTTACATTTTTAGTCAGAAATCTTGGGTTTGTTTCCAGTCCAGTGGAAATATGCTCATTAGGTTGACATGAAAAAAAAAAAAAGCTAGTATAAAGAATATTATGTTACTAAACTTTTCAGAGGTACCGTTGTGAATGGAAAAATTCAAATCCAAGAAATTTTCATTTGCTTTTTTTGTAGCTGCTCGATGACCTTATGGCCTCCAGGTTACAACCGTTTTTTGGCAGCAGGGGATGATTTTTATTACAGTACCACAAGTTTTATTACAAGACAGAGTAGCATTATCATATCCAGCCCCGTACGTTTTTGGACAGTGACTGTTTTTTGTAATTTTACCTCTGTACGCCACCTCAGTGGATTTTAAGTCAATCGAGACATGACTGAAGTGAAACTTTCCCCTTCAGTTCAAGGGCTTTGACAATACAGAAGTGCTGATTGTATGGGAATTACAGCCATGTTAATACTTAGTCCGTCATAGAACCATGAGAGGTACATTAAATCTGGGGGTGCTGAAGCGTGTGTGTGTGTGTGTGTATGTGTGTGTGCAGTGTGTGGGGATGAAAGCCTGTAAGAAGAAGGAGACATACTTTTTTATTAATCCCACTTGGGGAAACTCCAGGTTTCAAATCTACACACTCAGACACTTGACATGTACAATCGGAACACGACATGCAGTGGTGGAGAGGTGAGACAGAAGCTGCCCATTGCAGGTGCCGGGGAGCAACATGGGGGTTGGGTGCCTTGCTCAGGGGCACCTCGGCGGCGGAGGGATGAACTGAAACCTCTGAGTCCAAGGTGGATCTCGAAAACTGGCCTTTAACCTCGCTCGCCTCCAGCCTCTACAGGCGAGTCTTGAACCAGCGACCTCCAGCAGCTGTAAGGTGTACTCCGTGCAAACAAACCAACGAGGATTCCATTCGTGTTGTCGATATAGCTGTAAAAACGAAGGCCAGTTTTGCAGCTACCAGACCTTGCTGCACACAGAAACAGCCAAAACTGAACCGGTCAGCACAGCTGAGCAAAAACATGTCAGATTATGTACAATATTTTAACAGCACAGCACACTATACTCAAATACCCCTTTGCACCAACGGTATTTGTGTGAAATTTCTGCATAATGTACCTTTTGGCCACTCCCTTGTGTCCCCACCTGGAATTGAGCCAGGGACCTTTTGCTTCAAAGGCAAATGCGCAAACCGCTACGCTACCGGGAACACTAAAATGTACCTTTTGGCCGCTCCCTTGTATTCTCCACCAAGGGGTCGCCACAGCGGATTAGTCCGCATTGGTAATTTGGCAGAGGCTTTACGCCGGATGCCCTTCCTGACGCAACCCTCCATGGTGAGAGCGGCTTGTGTACCCACCTGTGAAGTTCCTGCTTAGTGATCATGTTAAACTGCTCATAACCAGAGCAGATGAAGGTAAACTTCTGGCTTACGGTAATACTCCAAATGTGGCTCGGTGCGCTGCTCTTCAGGCAAGAAACTTTCTCCTTAGGGGCACCGATGTCCTAAATGTTCCAAATGTGCGTGAGGGCATTCATCAGGGACAGATGTGCACGTTTCTTTGACATCATGGTGGCACTGTAACCATGCAAGTTGGAGAACGATCACCCGAACGGCCCCTGATATCGGTAAACACAGGGACAGTAGCAGCAGCCTCTGCGAAGAGCTGCTGGTTTTCCATTGTCTTCTTTTTGTATTGTTTTCACACCATTATGGCGCTTATGACAGCTGTGAAAACTGTTAGCCGATCCCCTTCTGAATGATGTGCCATTCTATGTGCTGGTGACTAGACAATGTAATGTCATTTAACTGTGATACCTGGCGTTATTCAAAGAAAAAAGACATTATTCAGTATTGTTACTTTTTTAATACAACTTTCTAAAACATGCTTTGCTTAGATAAATAATAGGAGTATTGTTTAAAGTACTGCAACACGTTTGCTTAACTGCTTAAGGCACTCCTGCTTCCCACAGCCTTGGTCCCTCGTTGTGAAAGTCTCAAAAGTATTTGGACACGCTGACATAATTATAACATAATTATAAATATAAGTTCCCAGTCCACAGTCATGCACCATCTGATCAGATTTTCTGCATCTGGCTGAATTTGAGCAGAGAGTATAACCTTGTACACTTCAGGCCTTCAGTTGCTGCTTGTTTGTGGGTCTCTCTGCCTTCAGTTATGGCTTCAGTAACTGAAAAGCTGCTCTGTTGGGTTGCGATCAGGTGACTGGCCATTTTCCATTAAATAATATCCCATTTCTTTGCCGGGAGAAACTTGGGTTGCTTTCGCAGAATGCTCCGGGTCATTACCCATTTGCACCGTGAAGCACCGCCCAATCAGTTTTGCGGCATTTGGCTGAATGAATCTGAGAAAAGAGTGTAGCCCTGTACACTTCAGAATTCATCCTGCAGTGGACAGGTTCAGTTGGTGGCCATATACGACCATGCCATAACATCGCCTCCATCATGTTTCCCTTCCTTTTCCGTACTTTTCTCTTGTCACCGTTCTGGCACCAGTTCACCTTGGTTTCATCTGTCCACGGATTTTTTCCAGAACTGCGCAGGCTCTTCGAGATGCTTTCTGGCCAAATCTAATTGGGCCTTCCCGTTCATGAGCGCAACCAGCAGTTTGCGCTTTGTTGTAAACCTGATTTGATTTGGTCACTCCTAAAGTTTTTTCTGTATTTCTGCTGGGTTTATTTGATTTCCAGCCTATTAAAGACCTCCTTCGCTTGTATCTCTCTGGACCTCATATTGAGAGTTTCAGTGAAGGGCTACCAAATGCAAGTTCAACACTTGGAATCAACTCCAGATCTTTTATCAACTCAGTTTGTCATGGAACAGTCCTCACTTGGCCGTAAAACAGCGTGTCAACCAATTGTCCGATAACTTTTGAGCATCTGAAAATGGGGGACTCTGTATAAAAATGGCCGTAATTCCTAAAAACTTAATACAATACTTGTCAAACCCTTTGAATTAAAGCTGAAAGTCTGCACTGTGATCACATTATGACTATTTTATTCAGCATCCTCTGTGGTGGTGTACAGGAAGCAAAATTAGAAAATATAAGTCCTTGTCCAAATTATCATGCATAATTTAAAAACTCTTTTGTGTGGTAAGTAGCATGATTTCATATTAAAAATGTATCACTTTCATATACACTTTAGGTTTTGAGATTCAGTAATGAGAGTAATGAGATTCATGTGATTTTCAGTGATTGTTAGAACACTTGAACTACTCATACTGTATTTTAAAGCTTTAAAGCTGAATTTTATGCCAATGCAACCACCATATTTTGCAATATATTTTATATTTTTCCACTCTGATGCTACGCAAATCCGTTTTAAACTTTTAGCATCTTCAAGTCGACATTTAGTCGTCCTGCTGATTACACGCGCTCTACAGTCCTGCCGGATGCATAAACAAATCCTGACCTTTGTACTCATTTGTGGAAGTTCAATATTAATGGTAAAGAGGATGGTGGTGGCTGAGAGGCGGCATGGGAGTGCTTTACGAATACATAGAAGCTCAGAAGGTAAAACAATGAGGAGCAGTAACAATCCTGCCGCTCAGGAGGTCAGTGGATCGATGTATGAGGATTACATGGTGCGATGTGGATGTCAATAGGTCAAGAGACACACTCGCTAATGAAGCTGAGTTATGACTCATTCATCTGGCTCCTGGCCACACACTTCAACCTCTGTTGTTAGATTCTGCTTTACTTTTTCTTGCTGCTTCTGTTTATTTTCCTTTAATTTTCTTTCTCTCGTCGCCTGTTTGCTCGCTAAACCTCTCTCACACCCACTTAATTTTTTATCTTTTTCTATGTTCTTCTTTCTTGAGCTGTCTTTTTTCTTGTTCTCCCTCGCATACGAATCAACCTGCCTGACCATCTTGCACTCCCCACTCCACTCTCTTTGTTTTTACCCTGCTATCTTGTTTCGCTCCGCACCGCCTTCCCTCTCAGTGCTCTCAAGTTGCTCGTAACTAAATCTGAGGGTTCTCTATTTCCTTCCTGCTAATGATAACAACACCCCCCTGGTGCCCTATATGTATATATGGCCTATATATGTAGATACATATCTATACAGTGTGGCTTCATGCTGAGAAAGAGTACTACAGATACAATGTTTCCTTTCAGAGTGCTGATTGAAAAGTGTGGAGAATGTATGAGGATAGTGAGACAGTGGTGGGGGGGAGGTGGGGGTGGGATTACATCAAAGACTGGCTCTGAGCCCCTACTTGTTTGCAATGGTGATGGCTGACAAATGAGATCAGGCAGGAGTCTCCGTGGAATATAATGTTTGCAGACGACATTGTGATCTGTAGTGAGAGTAGAGAGGAGGTGGAGGAGAGCCTGGAGAGGTGGAGGTATGCACTGGTGAGAAGAGGAAGGTGCTTTGTGACAGAAGGATAGCAGCAAGAATGAAAGGAAAGGTTTACAAGCCAGTAGTGAGACCTGCTATGATGTACGGCTTGGAGACAGTGCGGTATAACAAAATTCTCCACTCCCCCTTGAACCCAAGCCCTAGCGCTTGGGTTCTCTACCAGAGGCCTGGGAGGAATCAGTGCAGTGTCTTAGTTCCTAAGACTGTGCTCTTCTGAACACAGATCCCAGATGTAATTCCCAGAATCTACTGGAGCCACTCTCCAAGTCTGGGGGTACCACATCAGTGTGAAGCATACATTAGACAGGGATTCTGCAAGTACTTTGTGGTGACTGTGATGCCCAGCTTACGCAAAACCACCCTCACCCACTATCAGGGCTTCAGTAAACCTACCCTTGACAAATTGTATGTTTTATTTTTATTTTGCAGTCAGTACGCTATATCTGTTCTTTAGTGTAAATAAAACACATGTATATGTTGCCTTCTGTTATGAGTCATTTTGCCCCCACAAAATGAAACACAATTAATAATAAATGGGTATTAATCATGATTAAATTAATCCACTGTGGCCCTTTGATTAAAAATGGTAATCTTTTGACAGCGTGCGTGTGTGTGTGTGTGTGTGTATACACACTGTATATGGAGAGATTTCAAAAGTCTATATACTCAATAAGTCCCAGAACACATAAACAGTCTAGATTTCAAGATTTTTGCTGCAACACTTCAGTGAGTCATATCAGTGAAAATAAAGCCCTGTCATCTTAGTGTCATTGATCCCTACTGAAGGCTTATTTCAACTGATGGAAAGACTTCTGGAGATTGCTCTTACCTTTCTTCCAATCTCCTGCTATGTTTCTCAATAGACAGACAGACTGCAGCATGTCTGTTGGTCTGTGAGTCTGTAAAAGCCACAACAATAAAATAATGTGACAGGGGTTGAAGCACTTTGACTTTGTCTTCAAAGGGGATTGTAGTGAGATGCAGTAATCTGTGTAATACAGGGCCAAATTGCAGCTTTTAGCACTGCTTTCATAACCACTCTCTCCCGCAAGGCACTTTCTGTGTTAAAACGCTCTTACTGGGAAAATGAGGAGTCGCTGTTGTTCTTAACCTTCCCTTTCCCTCTACACCGAGCTGCATTATCAGGGTCTGCTCATGTAAACTATCCGTCGAGGTGGCGAGTGAGTGGCTTTTAGTCGTCACCTGAATGCACTCACCAGCTACTTCATTAGGTGCACCTTGCTGCTACTGGTTTGGACCCCCTTTGCCTTCAGAGGTGCCTTAATTCTTCATGGAATAGATTCAGCAAGGTGCGGGAAACATTCCACAGGGATTTTGGTCCATGTTGACGTGATAGCGTCACACAGTTGATGCAGACGGGCTTGAAAAAGAAACCAGTTTGAGATGATTTGAGCTTTGTGACACGACGTGGCATCCCGCTGGAAGCAGCCGTCAGAAGATGGGTACGCTGTGTTCATTGCTGTGGCATTTAAACCATGCTCTGTTGGTATTTAGGGACCCAAAGAGTGCCGGGAAAATATCCCCCACACCATTACACCACCAGCAGCCCTGACCACTGATACAAGGTGGGATAGATCCATGCTTTCATGCTTTTTACACCAAATTCTGACCTTGACCCATTCAAGCGGTACAGCAGAAACTGGGACTCATCAGACCGCACACATTCAATTTTGGCAAACCTGTGAGAATTATAGTCTCTGTTTCTTGGTCTTAATGGACAGGAGTTGAACCAAGTGTGGTCTTCTGCTGCTGTAGCCCATCTGCTTCGAGGTTTGTGTTGTACACTCAAAGATGCTCTTCTGCATACCTTGGTTGCAACGAGTGGTTATTTGAGCGACTTTGCCTTCCTATCAGCTCGAAGCAATCTGGCCGTTCTCTCCTGACCTCGGCATTTTTGCCCAGACAGGTGCTGCTCACTGAATATTTCCTCCCTCTCAGATCATTATCTGTGAACCCTAGAGGTGGCTGTACTGGAAAAGATCAGCAGTTTCTGAAATACTCAGACCAGCCTGTCTGTCACCAATAAGTCACAGACGTGCCGAAGCATCCAATGCACATGACTGCAGCCTCTGTGCGTAGAATCAAAAGTTTGGTCATGCGATTTGGACACGACGGCTCGTCCGTCAACTCCAGAGGGTTAAGTCACCTTTCTTCCACGTTCTGATGCTCGGTTTGAACTTTAGCAGGTCATCTTGACCATGTAGTGGAACAGGCATGCCTGGTAAACGCATGTCCTTCTTGTGTTTCTGTCAGATTATGTGTATTCCAAGTTCATGTTACACACTGTACATGTTATTTTCTGTGCTCAATCCATCTGCGAGGGCTATGGAGACAATATGACAGCTTTAAAGCACTGGCAGATGAACAGAATGACATTTCCAGTGGAATGAGAAGGTTTTGTTTGGACCATTAAAAATGAAAACAACCCCAATATGAAAGCCTCCAAATATTCAGCCCACATGTAGCACTGATGTGCGCTGCATTTGTCTGCCTTCATACCGAACCATAAAAAAAAAGAATAACATACAGATAAAAACAACAGAGGGTTTCAGTGAGGCGGTGGACCTAAACATAGCAGAGCCTTCAGAACAGCCTCAGCACACCTTCTTATAAGGTCTACAGGATAAGATAATCCCTGATTTCATGTTTTATTGATAATGGCGGAAAATACTATTTAAAATTTCAGACTAAAATCTTGCTTTTCCTTCCTTTCATATTTTACCCATTTATGTGCTTCAGTGTGGAAGATATATAGGAGAACCTTAAATGAACCCAATGAAGCGATGTTAGGAATGCCTGACTCGTTTGACACTGACAATAACCACCCACTGGTCAACTATTGCTCTCAACTTCCTGCAACTTTCAATGTGTTTTCACTTTCTCTGAGGAAAGATGTTGAACACGTACAAAAAAAAAATCAGACTGAGCAGTAAGGCTGTTCCACATGGTAGATATTTTCCAAATCCTGCTTAAATAAAAGCCCATAAGTATTCAGGGAAAGAGAAAGTATCAGAAGTACTCATTTTGAAGAAAGTCGTTTCCTGGAACGTGGAAGGTTATTATAGTTAACTAAAACTAAACTAAAACTTCATGAGAAAAATAACTTCAGTTAACTGGAATAAAAATAAAAACTAGACTTTTGGGAAAAATCAAAATTGACTAAAACAACATTGTGGGCTTATGAAACTCACTAAAATAAAAACATACAGGAAATGTTCTTAGTTCCAGTCTTTGTCAGATGGGTTAAATTTGGTCAGTCAGTCTGTCTGATGAGGCTTCACAAACTGTTGTGTTTGTGTTGTAATTTCTGATCCAAACATCTTAAATCTTCCCCTGACAAATACCAAACATATTATAATAATCAAGAAAACTAAAACTAACACTGGAACTAATAAAAACTAAACTAAAACTAAACATTTCCAAACAATAAAAACTAAACTGAAAGGAGCAAACCCACTCTGGAAACTGACTGAAACTCAGCAGAATTCAAAACAACAACTCAAAGCAAAATAAAAATAAAAGAAAATACAAAACTATAATAACTCTGCCTGGGACTGACACATTATCAAAGATTGATATTATAAATTAATAATACCAAATCACCGATGTTTGAGTGAGTTGGAGCTACTCCAGGTAGTTGTAAGAGTTGGGCATCACCAAAGTTCACATGACTCTTTCAAGTGGGGATGCATTTCCCACACAATGTATCAACCACATATCCTTCACTAACCAAACATTACATCTTTTGTGTTCACCAACTGTTTGCATATTAGGCAGATAGAAAAAAATGTGTGTATTCTGACCAGCAAATATGATTAAAGAATAATAGAACACAATGAGAGGAGCAGTAACAGGTGAAGTGCAATACGTTACCTTTTTGAGTAATGACCGGGTCCACACAGAATCTGCGGCTCACAGATTTTCCACAGAGTCTGAAGAGTCATGTCACACGCAAAACACTCCACAGAATCCCACAGATTTCCCCCTGGATCACTGCAGACAACTACCCACAGATTCCATTTGGACCTAGTAATGACCCTAACACTGCTCTAGAGATGGATGAGGGGAGAGCAAACAAAGAAAAAGAAAGTAAATTAACAAACACACAACTGTTTAATTGTGTGTTTGAGACACGACTACACACTAGTTTTTGTTAAAGAATCAGAAGCTACAAGGGTTGGGAGATTTAATCTTAAGTAATGTGTATAAACATTAGTCACTAAATGTAGCGGAGCATAAGTATAATATTTTTTTGAAACCTGCACTAGTGTAACCTGCGGAGTAGGGAAGTATATTTAGGAAAGGATGAGCTCACTGAATTCCAGCGTGGTGCTGTAATAGGATGCCACCTGTGCAACAAATCAGCTCGTCACACAACTTTCCTCTTAGATATTCCACAATCAGCTGTAAGTGGGATTGTTGCAATGTGGCAGTGTTTAGGAACCACAGCAACTCAGCTATCAAGTGGCGGACCGCATGAGGTTA
This sequence comes from Etroplus canarensis, assembly GCA_015106775.1. Lineage (NCBI taxonomy): Eukaryota > Metazoa > Chordata > Actinopteri > Cichliformes > Cichlidae > Etroplus > Etroplus canarensis. Next base: position 3,169 of record VUQH01044501.1, on the reverse strand, counting down.
CAGAGTGGAATTAACGAGTGCCGGGGAAAATAGTGCCTTAAAGTCGCCAGAGCTCTGCTGACTCAGTAACTGCAGAGACTCAAGCCTCATATGGCGTGAGCTTCGTGGCATGGGTTTCCATGTCTGAGCAGCTGCATGCAAACCTTACATCACCAAGCACAAAGCCAGCCACTGGACTCTGGTTCTGTGGAAAGGCTCTGTGGAGTGCAAATCACTTTCCTCTGTCTGGCAGTCTGATGGATGAGTGGGTTTGTGAATGCCAGGAGAACGTTACCTGCCTGACTGCACTGTGTCAACTGTAAAGTTCGGTGGAGAAGGGATGATGCTGTGGCGTTGTATTTCTGGGGTTGGCCTGGGCCCCTCAGTTCCAGTGAAGGGAACTCTTAATGCTTCAGTTTACCAAGACAATTTGGCCAATTCTATGCTTCCAACTTTGTGGCAACAGTTTGGGGTTAGGCCCTTTTCTGTTCCAGCATGACTGCGCCCCATTGCACAAAGCAAGATGCATGGCTGGATGAGTTTGGTGTGGAAGGACTTGATTGGCCCACACTGAGCCCTGACCTCAACCCTATTGAACACTGTTGGCATGAACTGAAATTGAAATCGTGACCCAGACCTTCACATCTAACAACAGTCTCTGACCTCACAAATGCTCTTCTGGACAGATGGGCAAAATATTCCAACGAGACGAACTCCAAAGCCTTTTTAAAAAGTCAAAGCTGTTATAGCTGCTCCATATTTAATGCAAATGGGATACAGAAAAGCTCCAGTAGGTGTAATGTGTATGCTGAATGTGTTTTGTCCATGTAGCATATCACCAAACTGACCCTCCTCTTGACATTTCCAAATGTTTTAGCATCAGCATGGTTGGATTTATATCCTACACCTTTACAGTCTCTCCAATCAGCCTTGGTTTTCAGGAGCAGGCAGCCGATGACCCAACTTGTTCGCCTCACACCAAACCCAAACAGCCATGTCCAATTCACAAGCTGGTGATGATATCAAACTAATGCCCTAGAGTTCCCATCCCTTTCATATCTGCTGTAAAGCACAGCTCCTGGCACATGACTAAAGCAAGTGAGGAAAGTTCACCTGTAGACGTCAAGATTTTCTTCCTTTAGCGACTTGCTGCACAGCGCAGTGCTGTGAAGCCAGCCTCTTCAGAACACCACTTATCCCACAGTTCAACAGTCTTCTTTCCTTTTATACTCGCAAAGTTAATGTGCTGTAAAGAAAATGACTAAACCCCTCACGCTTGAATAGAGAGGGGTGAGAGCTCCGGTTTCCAAAAACACCTGTCGCATATTATAGAAGGACAGAACGGAACAGTTCGCGAAAATCACTTGCGACACAACGCGCAAATGAGAGCAGAAATTTGACATCAGTGACAGAAAAGCAGTGGCACACTGGTACCCGAAATGCGAATAAAGGCTATAAGTGTAATTAAAGATGATTAAAACTGTATCCTGTGTCTGCGTTGTAGCTTTGACTTGTCATGTGAATGACTGGCTGCGAAATGCTCTCGGTGCTTTCAGCTCCTACCCCCCACCCCCCACCCCGTGAATGTCTGCATGGTTCATCCCCAGCCCGCCTCGCCCTCCTCCCAGGCCAGAGCTGCTGATGGGAAACAATGGACAATAGAGTGCTGACTTGATTTCCTATTACCTGCAGAAAAGACACTCTTTTGTCTCTGGATGGGTGCTATAATGGAGTGTAATGAGAGAATTGAGGTGTTTGCGGAGGAGTAGTGCAGCGCAACAAGAAGACCAATTTCTCCTTTCTAAATTTGTTTGTGTTTGCCCCCCGAACCCGTTTCCTCATTGTGTCACTTCCTAATGCCGTCAGCGCGTCAAGAGAGAGCCAGAGAGCGACCGACGGTGTTCGTGTGCATGCGGCAAATGTGTTTCGAGCACACGCAAGTGGAAAAAAAAAGGGCGTGCACGTAAATGCATGTGTGTGTGTGTGTGTGTGTGTGCTACGTTTTCTAGTCTGTGTGGTCTGTATCAGGCTCTGAGATCTAACCACGTTTTCCCATCCCGTCCTCTTTTCTCAGCCGTTGCTCTCCCGTCCATCCCTTACCCTCTTTCTCCCTTCATCCTCCCACAGTCTCTCTCTCTCTCTTTCTCACACACCCTCCCACCCCCGGGCTGCTCCTGTGGGGCTTCTCTGGGTGTATCTTTCCTGTTTTCCTCAGCCTCATCCAATGCAATTTTCTCTTTATCAACATTTGATTTCCACTGAGTGAGCTGTTCTCTGCACAGAGAGAGATGGGAGAGACAGGGGTAGGGTAAAAAAAAAGAAAAACAACTCCAAGAAGAGCATTTATCTAACTTCCACCTCCCTTCTTTCCAATCTTCGGTTGCTCTTTATCTCCCTCCACCTCTCCTCTCTATCGTTTTCACTCCTGTCTCTCTTTCACTTAAACTCCTGCCAAATGTTGCCCCTGTTTGTTTGCAGATATGACCGTCGGTTTTGCTGCTCACTAAGCACTGCACCTTTTAGTTAGTGGTTCTACAGCTGCAGACTTTCAAAGACTGTACATATAGAACATACACTGCCGGTCAAAAGTTTTAGAACACCCCAGTTTTCTACTTTTTTATTAAAATTCAAGCAGTTCAAGTCGAATGAATAGCTTGAAATGGCACAAAGGTAAGTGATGAACTGCCAGAAGGTTAAAAAAATGTAAGGTTACCTAAATCTGAAAAATAATGTACATTTCAGAACTATACAAAAAGGCCTTTTCAGGGAACAAGCAATAGGTTAACTACTAAAGCTGTTCTGCAGCAGTGGAGGTAGATCAAACCTTGAACACAGGATAACAAGGAGGAGATACAGTACAAAGATAATGAATACAAGGACTCAAGGGAAACATGAACCAACACACCGAGACTAGAGACAAGGAGGCTGAATACTGGAAAACACGAGGACGACGCAAAGAACCAATAACTAAACATGAGCTGGGGCAGGAACAATGGCAGTAAAACATAAGGCACACAGCAAAGGGGATGCAACCAAACAGGAAAGAAACAAGAACAAGACAGAAAAAAGGAAAACCAAACATCCTAGAATTAAACAAAACCTAGTCCCACAATACCAAAAACCAGAAACCACAACACACAGTCTCCAGACCTGAACCCTATCCAGCTGGTTTTGGATGAACTGGACAGAA
>VUQH01044492.1:0-26811 GCA_015106775.1 Etroplus canarensis | reverse complement strand
ATGCAAAAAAGGAAAGGGTTAAAAAAAAAAAAAAAAAAAAAAAAAAAAAAGAAAAGGTCGATGGGAAAACAGCCCTTCAGCTGCCTTCATCTATGGCTTCAGTAAACGCTGGTCAAGTGTTACTGAATTCATTTTGTAAATTACAGTCCACAGCAACCAGAAGGAGGATGAAGCAGCTTTAGGGTGGGCCTAACTTGTGATTGGTATGTTGCTACTGCATGAACTGTGTTGAGATCCACCTTGCTTGTGACCTCTGGTTTTAAAAAGCTCAGATGGTGAAAGCTAAAACGTGCAGCTTAAGCCTTCCAAAGCCACTGGGTGTCACGCCGGCTGCATGTATCTTTTATATACAGTCTATCACATTGGCTGAGTTCAGATGCAGTCCAGCTACTGAGTGAAAATGACAGTATGACCTTTAATAAAAAGGGAGCATTGTGTTCTTTGTGTAAGCTTTTGTTACTAGGGCTGTATCAGCATTAATATATATTCCCTGGCCACTTCATTAGATACACCTCACTAGCACTGGGTTGGATCCCTTTTGTCTTCAGAACTGCCTTAAATTCCTCAGAGATTTGTGGCCGTATCGGCATGATGGCATTACACAGTTGCAGCAGCTCCCATTCCACCACAACCCAAAGGTGCTCTATTGGATTGAGATCTGGTGACTGGAGGCCATTTGAGTACATATACTTAGGCTTAAAACTTTCCTTTTTCATAAAGCTTATAGTTAGGGCTTAGTTATGCTGCAATAGATTTAGGCTTCTTATGATGTGCTGGGCATTTCTTCTCCACCCACCTCTTTTCACTCCCCATGCATTTATTTGCTACTGCTGCATGTCATTAAATGCTGTCTTCTCTCTCCGACTGTCTGTCTGCTTTTTCTTTTCAAGGCAGATTGCTGCCCCTCCCTGAGCCCGGTTCTGCCATAGGTCTCTTCCTGTTGAAAGGGAGTTCTTCCTTCCCACAGTCGCCGAGTGCTTGTCCATAGGGGATCATCTGATTGTTGGGGTTTTCTCTCTAATACTGTAAGGTCTTTACCTTACAAATAAAATTGAATTGAACACAGTGAACTCACTGTCACATTCAAGAAACCAGTTTGAGCTGATTTGAGCTTGGGCGTACCCTACTTTTAGCCTCATGACAGCTAGGTTAGATTCCAGCCAACTTCCCCCTATGACCCTGAGCTGGATAAGCAGAGGAAGATGGATGGACAGGCAGACGAATGGACATTGCACATTATCCTGCTGTAAGCAGCCATCAAAGGAGGTCATACCGTGGCCATAAAGGGACGGGCATGGTCAGCAACAATACTTGGGTGGGTAAGCGGTGCTCATTCGGCACAAAGAAAATATCCCCTGCACTATCGCACCACCGCCGGTCTGAACTGCTGATTCAAGTCAGAGTGGAGCCATACTTTCATGTTGTTCACAACAAGTTCTGACTCTACCATCCAAATGTCTCAGCAGAAATCGAGACTCAGGCATTGTTTTTCCAATCTTCCATTGTCGAATGGTGGCGAGCCCGTGTGAATTGCAGCGGCAGTTTCTTGTTCTTAGCTGACAGGAGTGGCACCCAGTGTGATCTTCTGCTGCTGCAGCCCATCTGCTTCAAGATTTGAGGTTTTGTATGTTCAGAGGTGCTCTTCTGCCTACCTTACTTGTCACGAGTTAATATTTGAGACACTTTTGAGAACTGCTGCTCACTGGATATTTTGTCTTTTTTTCAGCCATTCTCTGTAAACCCTAGAGATGGTTGTGTGGGAGAATCCCAGTGGATCAGCAGTTTCTAAAATACTCAGACTGTCTGGCATCAACAACCATACCACGTTCAAAGTCACTTAAATCGCCTTTCTTCTCCAATCTGACACTCATTTTAAACTTCAGGCCATCTTGACCATGTCTACATGCCTGAATGAAATAAGTTGCAGCCATGTGATTGGCTATCAGACATCTGAGCTGATGAGCAGTTAAACAGGTACCCCAAATAATAATTTGTTAAACCTCCTTTGACCTCTTGGCGGCAGTATGAAAAAATGCACGATTTGTACATCTTTTCTAATTCAGTGTAAATCAAAGTTATCACAAACACAGCATGGGGCCTTGACCTCATGTTTCATGAAGCTTTTATTTGTACAATAGCATAAGATACAAAGAGTTTGTTCACATATCATACAGATGTTTCAGTGCAGTAAATACACCTTGTCCGAAAGACAGTCCTACCAAGGAATGAGACATTAAAGCCCGAACTACACAATGACAGATCCAGACAGCAGGAGCAGGAAATCACCCATATGGAAAGGTTTTACCCATCCAAATGTTAGTTATTAAATATCTGACTACTTGCTTTGTTGTTACGGCAGACGCATTCACTAAGCAGCCTTTAAGCCTACTAATAAGTGGTGTTTTGTCTGGCTCACAGCAGAGTACTGGGACAATAGCAAACAGAGGTATGAGTGTTGGCGTTAAAATTCACAAAGACAGCCTGACAGTGGCTGTCTGCAGCTCGCTGACTGCTGCCGCCGCCGCCGCTGCTGCTGCTGCTGCTAAAGAGCCAATTCTGTTCATTGCAGACCAGTGAACTGATGAGGAAGGAGCCGCTTGTGGCTGTTCCCACCTCAGCAGGCTGGCAGGAGGCGCGGGCGATGTAACGATGCCAACAGCCAGCACCGGCAGTGTTTTGATCATGATGTATTTGATCCTATAAGCTCTTTCTCAAACAGCCAGTGAAATGTCTGTGCCCCCTGCACAAAGCTACTCTCCATTACCTCAGAGTGACACAGAGCTTCAACCACAGCAGAGGGAGAGGAACAAAATGAGAAGATGTGACTGGTATTAGGCTATTTTTCAAACCTTCTCTCTGGCACAGACAGGCTTTAGATTTGCCACTGCTAGAGGACCACAAATTGATCCAATTTTCTTGATGAACGTCAACTGAAACTCAGCGATTAATTCTGATTGATATTTTAAAGGATGCCGTCTGACATTTTGTTCACAAATTGAACATTTATGTCTGTTTGGATATGAAGCTACAGTCGGGATAACTTACCACAAACGCTCAAAACAGCTAATCCGATTATCCACCTACTAGTGTCTCTACAGCTTGCTTATCGTTTAGCATGTTGCGTCTTATTTTGTTCAATCACTACAGAAATCAAAGTTTAAAAATGACAATAGGTAAAGTTGTTTTGTCTCTTGACCAGGAGTGTAGCTAAAAGGGGAGTCTGGGATGACATCAGAGTGAAATAAATAAAAGATAAATGTTGATATGGGTCTAAAAAAAAAAGAGAAGCCAGAGCAGAAATGTGTTAATCCTGTATTCTTGGCCAACAGGGGGCAAAAAAAAACATTTGCCTATTTAGGAGTCAATATAGTGTGGGGACACAAGACCCTCTCACCATGGAGGGTTACGTCAGGAAGGGCATCCAGATTACCAATACAGGTTAATCTGCTGTGGCGACCCCTTGGGGAAAATGCAAGGGAGCAGCCGAAGGTACATTTTTTATTTAGAAGTCTGTATATGCCATATGGAAAAACGTATTGGACCACAGCTCTTGATTAGGAAATTCAGGTGTTTCATTGTCGTAGGTGTATAAAATCAAGCACCCAGCCGTGCAGCCTTTACAAAAGTGTGAAAGAATGGGTCGTTCTAAAGAGCTCACTAAATTTGAGTGCGGTACTGTAATGGGATGCCAGTGTTGCGACAAGTTGTGGTGTGGTGTGAGGCATGCCACCACTGGACTGCATTGTGCCAAATGAAAAGTTGGATGTTGGAGGGATAATGCTATGGGGCTGTTTTTTGGGTTTGGCCTGGGCCCCTTAGTTCTACTGAAGGGAAATCTTAATGCTTCATCTAACCAATGAACAATTCTATCCTTTGAACTTCGTAGGAACAATTTGGGGAAGGCTCTTTTCTGTTCCAGCATGATTGTGCACCCAGTGCAAGGTCCATAAAGGCTAGATGAGTCTGGTGTGGAAGAACTTGACTGATCCTCACAGAGCCCTGACCTCAACCCCATAAAACAGCTTTAGGATCAACTAGGACAGAGACTGCAAGCCAGGCGCTCTCATCTAACATGCATGACCTCACAAGTACTCTTATGGATAAATGGGCAAAAATGTTTACATACAGACTAAAATCTTGTAGATTGCTTTACCAGAAGAGTAGAAGCTGTTATAGCTGCAAAGGAGGGGGCGACTCCATGTTAATACCTATGGATTCAGAATGGAGTATCATAAAAGCTCCTGTAGGTGTAAATGTTGATGGTCCAGTAACTTCGTTCAAATTAGTATCTAGAAGGATAATAAAGCAGGGGATGCTCTACTGTGTGACTGACATCGTTAGCCAATGAGCAGTGCAGTATCAGTCAGATCCACCCTACTCTTGCTCAGCTAGAGGGGATGGGGACAAAAGGGTCCAGATTTCCCTTTTTCTGGTAAAAAGTTTTTTCCTCCAAAAAGCATCTAACGCTCGTCTCATCATCTACTGTTTTTCGGGGGGTCTGGGTTGCAGAGGCGGCAGTTCTAGCAGAGAAGCCCAGACTTTCCTCTCCCCAGCCACCTCCTCCCGCTCTTCAAGGGGGACAACAGGCATTCCCAGGCCAGCTGGGAGACAGAGTCTCTCCAGCATGTCCTGGGTCTTCCCCAGGGTCTCCTCCCAGAGGGACGTGCCTGAAACACCTCAAGTGAGCGGCGTCCACAAGGCATCCTGATCAGGTCCCCGAACCACCTCAGCTGACTCCTTTCGATGTGGAGGAGCAGCAGCTCTTCTCTGAGCCTCTCCTGGATGACTGAGTTCCTCACCCTGTCTCTAAAGGTGAGTCCAGCAATCCTGTAGAGAAAGCTCATTTTGTCCACTTGTATTCGCGATCTCATTCTTTTGGTCATTATCCAAAGTTCATGACCATAGGTGAGGGCAGAAACGTAGACAAATTGAAAGCCCTGCCTTAGAGCTCAGCTCCCTCTTCATATAACATAGCATCTAACTATAAATGTTATACAATAATATGGACTGATTAACGTTTCCTAACTTCTTCATTCTGAAAAGGTGAACTTGAAACAAAGGACACGTGCCATGTGGCTCCATATGCCTACCCTCTCAAATTCACCAGTTTGCATTTACTTCGCACTTCAGTGAGACCATCATAAAGCAGGAGGTCAGTCCGGTATTTAATACAGATAGAATGAGCCCCTTCCCTGTGCCACCCTGTTTAAAGCATCCTGGAGACACCTCTGCTGATTCACACAGAAGTCAGCACAATGTCAAACCACTCCTGCAAAAGATGCTTTAAACCGTGTCCTTTTCTTTCTTTTTTGCCACTCATTTGCTTTGGGTTGGTCTCAGTTGCACCTCACTCATTCCGTTTCATTGCCCCATAAACAATACATCTAATTAGTCTAATGTGCCCTTGTTTCTATCCAGGAAAATGGAATTTGCTGTAAACTCCCTGCGCAGCTTCACAAAGCTCGCCAACATAGTTTCAGGCAATCTGTAATTGGGTGATGTTTGTGGCTTCACCAAGCAGCGGCGCACATTGTGTGAGACAAAACAGAGTATAAATAGTCCGGGATGGAAGCGGGACCTGGATTCCACTGACAGCAAGAACAAAGCAGATTTTTAGCACAGGGATTGGTTGGGGTAGTCTGGCCTGGAATGTAAAAGGAAAACAATTGTAGCAAATCAGTCCAAGTTTAAGCTGTGACATAAACTCAACATTTCATTCCTGTCACTGTCACACAACCTCATGCACCCTGGACATGTGACTGTCATGTGGTTAGAGGAAAGATATACAAAAATGCTGCTCCTTACAAAGCTATGATACAGTAATTAACTGGAAACCTGGTTCTCCAGGAGAAAAAAAGAATGAGTGTATTGGGTCAGCAACAGGAGAAAAGACCTACTTTAGGTTAGAAATGCTACAGGGAACGCTTGGATCTGTGTCATGTTTTTGTAGGAGGTGAGGGGAAACTCAACTCTAATTTAGGCTGGTACACCCTGAAGGGATCGCCCTGCCCCCATCTCTATCCATCACAGTGTTCTGGTCTACAGCTGTGAGAGACAGAGACGGCTGATTGCCGTTTCCACACTGGAACAGGGTCTGGTCTGTTCGGGGGGCACGGTTAACTTTCACAGGAATGTGATGTTCTGCTGCAAGAGAGCCTAAAAATATCTGCATAAAAGCCGCATTATCTCCAAAACAATTTACACATTCACTCTGAATGTGGCAGCTGACAACTTCAAGAAACCGCCGAACCAGGCTTGAGTTCGTCACAGCCGCGGCGCACTGATATGACTAAAATTTTAGCTGCTTTGTCGTCATTTCCATCTGCTGTTCTACAGGCACTGTGTGCTTCAAACAGGACAGGTACCTGCAGTCTCGCGGGCTTGAATCCAGCAGATTGCTTCTCCCTGCCATCTTTCTTGCCTTAAAAAGTATCTGCTCTGTGTCCCAAAAAGAAGCAAAGGGCCTAATGTGAATTCGCAGCGAGTCACACTGCATCACAAGTTTATGTCCTCTCCCCCAGCCTGCAGCCATCTTTAGAAAACAATGTCAGTGTAAGGAGCGAACAGAGGGAGATGTCTGCACCACGAGCACAAGGCATAAGAGTGTGTTTCATGTAGGTGTGTGTATGTACAGCTCAGAAGGCACAGTTCTCAGCCAGAAGGTGTATGTGTATATGTGTGTGCGTGTGGGGAAAATGGCACCTGCGTGAAGTTGGCCCCCCCACCCAACGCAAAACTTCGGGAAAATAGTCGCGTTCGTTTGTGCTTCGTTTGTGCTGTAAAAATTTTCGTTTGTGCTGTTACCAATTTAGAGATATTGCGCATTTAATTTCGGGTGATGACGTCACCCTGGCAAAGGTAGCAGGCGTTTGTTGCTGATGGAACAGCTGTAGGCGAGAGGACTTCCAGCAGCAGGACAAGGCACAAAAGCATGAGCGTGTGTGTGTGTGTGACAAAAAGAGAGAAAACACGCAAACATGTCCAGATTTAGCCACAGTGACTCTTAAAATGAGCCCAACTCAACACCAAAAGATTCTGTTAAATCTGTTATGTGCAAAGTAGAATAAAAACACTGAAAGCAGGTACAAAGGTAATACAGTAATACACCAACAAAGCTGACATCAGCAGCCGAGGCACAGTTCTCACCATGTGGGTATGTGTGTCTAGCTTAAAGTGGACCTATTATGCTCATTTTCAGCTCTCTATTTTCACTCTTGGACTCTTAAGAGTCGCTTTGCATGATTCACAGTTAAAAAATAATCTTTGTTTATCCCACACTGGAACTTGGTGAAGCCCCTCAGTTAATCCACTGTCTGAAAAAAGCTGTTGGCTCCTTTCCCTTTAAGTCAACTTTGTTCTGATTGGCTGCCCTTTGCAAATATAAGATCCGAACAGCAGGTAGGTGGGGCTAATCATGGGCTTTTTATGACATAATACAAAGCCAAGAGTGGAAAAAAACTCACAGGGATTAATTGTACAAACCCCGCTCCCAGAAAAGTTTGGATATTTTCCAAAATGCAATAAAAACAAAAATCTGTGATACGTTAATTCACGTGAACCTCAACCATTTAAGTGACCAACTTAATTGTATTTTGTAAACATACACAAATGTAGAATATGATGGCTACAACACTCAAGAAAAGCTGGGAAAGAGTTAAAATAAGATTGAAAAGTGTGCAGAATATTCAAGGAGCACTGCTTTGGAGGCATCTACATTAAGTAGGCTAATTGAGAACAGGTGAGGTATCCGACTGAATATAAAAATACATCCATCATCAGCTCAATCTTTGCGTGCAAGTATGAGTTGTGGCTCACCCCAGTGTGCCAAAATTCATAAGAAAATTGTCAGTTCAGAGGGAACATTTCTCAATGCAAGACTGCAGAGAATTTAGGTGTTCCAGCCTCTACAGCAAGCAATATTGTGAGGAGATTTAGAAACTTTGGAGACATCTCAGTGCGTGACGGGCACAGTCGGAAGTCACTGATCAATGTGAGCAATCTTCAAGCTCTCAGGTGATGCTACCTAAGAAAATGTCATGCTACTGTGACAAATACAGCCACCTAGTCTTGGTAGTGCTTTGGAAAAAAAAACACATTCTGCACTGGCTACAACAGCACGCTCACACACAGTGCATGTGTTTGACTGTACAGGTGCTAGTCCTGATCTATCTCCACTTTAAAATGCATGGGACTTCATGGAGAGGAGAATCAGAACATGGACCACAGACTGTTGTGCAGCTAAACCAAGTGCAAAACTGCAACAACTGGTATCCTCAATTGAAAAAGTGTTATTAGAAGGAAAGGCGGTGTAATACAGTGATAAACACACCTGTGTTCCAACTTTTGTTGAGTGCTGTAGCCTTCAAGTTCTGCTTTTCTGTATATTTGCACTGGTGATAATCTTTTCTTTGCACTTTTGTCAGTTAATCCACATATTACACATTTTGGCCTTTATTGCGTTTTGGAAAAAAAAAGCCCAACTTTTCTGGAAATGGGTTTTGTAAGTACAGAGACTTGAAACTTTGGCCATGTTTAATATGAGCATCCACTTTAACAGTGTATATATGACATAATAGGTCTCCTTTAATTATTCTTAGCATGATTAAATTACATGTAAAACTAAAATACAAGAATGAGCCTCATAGTGCGAGGTGGTTATATCCTTGAAGTTTTAACAACAAACTTGGGGAGATGTTCCCGATCTCACACAGGTCTGATTTCACGTGGATGTAGCAGGTGCTGCAGCAGCTGGCATTCACAGTTCCTACGCAGCTTCTATTGACAAATCTTCACAATCATTTTTTGGAGGGGGTGTCAGATTTGTTATTTTAGCTCACCACATTCTACATTATGAGTCACTAAACACACACTGACTCATAAAGATAAAAAACCCAAGCTGTACCAAGTACTTTTCTCAGATATTAAAGCAGCGTGAAAGGCCCTGAAAACTTTTCGGTGTAAGGTACTTGATAGATGTTTTATTTTTATTTATTTTTTTGTTCTGTCTGTGCTTTTTTTCCACTGGATTTCATTCACTGTTACTTATCAAAACTCTTGTGTGCATCCTTCAGGTCTAATGAACCAGCTTGACTGTATTTACCTTCTCATAAGACATTTGCAGAGCTGATTTTTTAAATAATTGAAAATCTCTGTTGTTTACCTGCCAACAGTTCCTTTACCTGTCTTTGTTGCTGTATTGCCTCTGCCTGCAGATGTGGGAAATAGCGTGAAACCCCTGGGAGGGAAGACCACTGCTTCATAACATTTTCTGATAACACATGCCGCCAGTGGTCACAAACTCCAAAGGGTGCCTTTTACTTTGAATGCTGTTATAAAAGTCATAACATTTTTCTACTATTTTTGAAATACAGAAATTTGAAGTGTTCAGAGGCTTTAAGTAATTTATGACTTGCAGGTAGTGTCCAGATTAGCAGAAAAAAAGTTAAAGAGGACCTGACATACTCATTTCATTGGAGTAGCTTTGTATAACTGACAACCTAATTTCCCTTATATTAACCCTCTATGCAGTCCCTCAGTTCAGCTGAAATGTTTTAGCCACTGTCTCTCTGAACGGCTTTGACTTTCTATACCTCTGGTCACCACATCACTGTGAAATGCTTCCTCTTAGGAGTCACTGCTATTATTTTCAAAATAAACTTTATTATCTGAAACTCCGGCCATGTTTAATGCAAGAATCCACATTTGTAACAGTATACACAGTGCTTAAAAAAATTTACTAGACCACCACCCAAAGTATGGTTTATGCCATAGCTGCCCTAAATTAAGTGAAGTGTACCTTCAGCTGCTTTCTTGTATTCTCCCCAAGTGGTTGGCACAGCAGATTAATCCACACTGGTAATTTGGCAGAGGTTTTACGCCAGATGCCCTTCTTGACGCAACCCTCCATGGTGAGAGGGGCTTGTGTCCCCACCTGGAATCAAACCAGGGACGTTTCGCTTGTGAGGCGAATGTGTAAACCACTACACAACGGGGATGCAACAACATTAGTAAGTACTAATATCATTTTTTAATGTGTCTGTAATGGTTAATACACCAGTATGTAAAAGCTCTTTACCCGAAAGGATATTTTTAATGCTAAAATATAATTATTATTGTTATCCATGAATTTTCAAATTTACTGCTTCACCAAAAAACAGAAAAAATAGTAAAGCACATTATTATTTCTTGATTAAGATGCCAAATTACAGTTATTTCCTTGCCTTCCTGAACAGAAAAATGCAAGTTATGCTTGAAAAGTTTAATTCAGTTTGAAATTTCTCATTCCTGTTCAAAATGCTAAATTGCAGAGGACTCACTGAACAGGAAGGCATCTGCATTAAAGCACTTCATGATGCTGTATGGTTTTTCTCATTTTTAGCACAAGTGGACTGATAAATTTGTTAAGCACTGTATATGACAGAACATAAGGGAAAGCATATTAGGTCCCCTTTAAATTTCAAAGCTGCAGCTCTCAGTATAGCATAAAATAAGCACTGAGTCATTTACACTACAGTCATTTAAAAAATAAAGTTTTTCACAGGACTGTATAGAGTCCTGCAAAAAATCTAAGTACACCCCACGATTCAGCAACTTGTAGAAAGTAATTTGACAGCAATACCTGCTGGTGTGTTTGGGATCATTGTCCTGTTTTATGATCCAATTTCAGCCAAGCTTTAGCTGTCAGACAGACGGCTTCACATTTGACTCTATAATACTTTATATACAGATTAGCGCTTGGGTGCAAGATGCCCAGGTACTGTGGCTGCAAAAGAGGCTTTTATAATCACACCTCCACCACCGTGCTTCACAGCTGGTATGAGGCGTTTGTGCTGGTATACTGTGTTTGATTTTCACCAAATGTGGCGCTGTGCATTGTGGCCAAACATCTCCACTTTGGTCTCGTCTGTCCTAAGGACATTATTCCAGAAGTCTTGTGTTCTGTTTGGATGCAACTTTGCAAACCTAAGCCATGCTGCCATGCTCTTTTGAGAGTGAACAGACTTTCTCCAGGCAACCTTTCCAAACAAGCTGTACTTATTCAGTCTTTTTCTAATTGTACTATCATGAATTGTAATATTTAACATGCTAATTAAATTCCTGTAGAGTCTGAGATGCAGCTCTTGGGCTTTGTGCAGTTTCTCTGAGCATTTGACAGTCTGACCTGGGGTAGATTTGCTGGCATGTCCACTCCTGGTAGGATTGTGGCACTGTTTCAACACAAGCCTGAAAGCTCCAGACCATCAAACTACTAAAACTTCTACTTTTATAGAGGTGGTCACACTGGCTGTTCGTCAAGTACATCTGATTAGCAGCACACGGCTGCTATTTACCCTCTTGATTCTCTTTGAAGCAGTAAGGCTGTACTGTATATCAGAATCAGAATATTTTATGAATCCCAGGGGGAAACTGCTTGAGAACTTTAAGGGCGAGAAAAGTTACATGTTCATTGAAGCAGTTATTCTCCATGTTGTCCAGACCTGCGTAGGAACTCTGAGTACTTTCCTTTTTCAACCTCAAGTTATTTCTTTAGAACCACACCTCCATGCAGCCATCTTTTGTGGGATTTACAGGCTCAGCTCAAACCAGACTTGTATCATTCTAACCCTGTTTTAAAAATGGTCTAGCAGCACATCCTAAATTAGTATTTGTTTGTTTTCTTTTTAAAGATGTAAATAACTAACAACGGTAAGTATAAATGAGTAAATTATTAATACATGACGCCAAATGATCACATAAACATTATCATGCCGTCTGGATGGGACAGAAAGTATGATCTGAGGTGATACTGTAAATCCAGTACACATAAAAAAAACTATCTGTGAAATCAGCACTCTGCAGAGAGGATATGTTATGATGACAAGAACAGGACAAGGAGTGCAGTTTTGTGGTACATGGGTCAAGTGTAAGGCGTCTGGTGGCTCCACCCCCTCCAGACATAGCTGAAAAGTTTTAATTGGTCAAACAAGGACTGGAGCTAGTGGTTAATGAAGCTGAGCTACTGACAAGTTAATAATTCAAACGTGGTGGAGGCTTCTTTCACTCCACTAAACGGGCCTTAATTTGGGATAACCCCCCCACCCCCAACAGTTTAACTCCACTGAAGTGCGGTAGTTTGGCTGGAGCGTTAGCTTCTTTGTTGTGCTTCCCAAACCAGCTTGTGGAGAAGCATGCAAGTTGCTGCGCATAAACAACAGCTAACCACCTTCTTTTTCTGGTTCTTATGCTGGCTTTGTCAGCCCCAGCTCTTTGTTTCTGTTCCTCGTCTCCCAAATTAGACCCGAACAGACCACATGAGGATTACACTCGGGTCCAGAAACCAGCATGCCTCCATCCAAACAGGAAATCTCAGGAGATGGACTCTTGGCCCCACCACAGTCAAATCAACACTCTCCCGGAACATTTTCTCTCCGAGTTTGGATGCGAATGAAGACTGCAGCAGGGCCTGTGGTGGTTGTGGCATTTAAAAGCAGGATGCAGTGCTACTGCTGCAGTGATCTTTCTGAGTCATAATGGCCGAAAGGCAAACATTTCGACTGTGCTTCTGTGGGTCAGCTGCATGGTGCTAAAGCCTTGCTGAGACTGGTAAGGACCTGGGGGCTTTAGAGGACAGTCATTTCCTATAAACCCACAGCAATCACCTGCTTTCTTATAAGGAATGGTTTTACAGCCCATCATTGTCAGACAAAGTCCTTGTAACACTGTCTTCTGCAACAGAACTCACATAAATGGGTGTTTTAGCAGTGAAAAGCATCAGAGGGGTGTTGTCTCATGTAAGATTAGAAAAGAACAACTGTTTTTCAAGTGGTTTGTAGTAGTTCTGGAGTCCTTTAAATGTCCAACGGTACAACTTTGTATCTGTAACCTCAATCTTGTCTGAAGACATTCACTTCCTAATATTTGCAAGTATCCACAGCTAAGAAGGTGAAACAATGAACAATGTAGAACAATATTCCTCCAGAGGCTTTTCAGTACGTAGGATACTGTGTCTCTGTAATTTATTGAACAGTAGACAGTTCTCCAAAGCGATTATTTCCTCTGGATTTAGTCCAAAAGTGGGACATTTGTCTTTGGGATCGTTCCTTCTCCAGCGTCCAACATGCTGCACACAGTCGAAGTTGGTATTTACTGTCACTGGTTGAGTTTTCCTCACTGAGTTTGTGCTGTCCATGTCTTTCAGTCCTAACACTGGTTATTAGAGCTGAAATCTTATGCCCTTTACTTTTAATTTGAAGCACGACTCCCACTTTTGGACAACATTTGGTTCCTGGTTCCTTCAGAGACAACACCTTGCTCCCCAACAGGGGATATCTCCTTAAATATGAGGGAAAAGTGAACGGAATAACATTTTTTCACCTCATATGTTGAGTTCCATCTGTGATTATTTTGTCTCATCCTAGTTTTATTTCAACTTGGAGCCTAAACTGGTGCAGGCAAGTGAAAGCAAAAACACAATGTAAGCAGCCTGTATAGTGTCTCTTTGATGAACCAGCCTTCTAACACTAAACCTTAGATATATGCGGGATGTTTTGCTGGTTATTTCCCAGGAAAGACCGTGATTTTGCCAGCTTTGGCTAGCCGCTCAATAATTTGGGCTTCGTAGTCTGCATCATGGACACCAGTTTTTCTGAACTCTCCGGAATAGCGGTTCTGCTCCCAGTAGTGGTGCCAGTTTCCACGGCTGTCCGCCCCAAAACCAAACACGTTCACCTAGAGGAGAGGGGAATAGTATTAGAAAGCAAGGGTGTGATTTACAAAGCACAAAACACAAGTATTTGTGGTATGCACTGATGCAAACGGAGAGAGAGAAAGAGAAGAACTGACCTCATCACATACGTGCAATGCAAAGAACAGCACGAGCATGCCAGTGGAGGGGTAGCGGCCATGATGTCTGGTCCAGCGGTCATGGATGTATTTAAAGAAAGCTGGATTGAAGATTTGGACCTGGAGAGAAAGGTATACCATAACATAGCACCTTGAAAATTTACAGTGGCATCAAAGCAAAAATCCTGTATAAAAAGAGAGTTTTCGAGCATGTGTGAAAGAATTTCTCCCCTCAGAGAGACCTTCAGACCTCCAACTAATCCTTGCATAAGACAAAGTTTGTTCAAAATAAAAGCTGTTATACAGATGTTTACATCGTTACACAGGGAAGATAACCTCATGCAAATTATAGACACTGCATATTCCAAAGGTCCTACTGAACAAGAAAAGACTTTGGCAAGTTAAATTTTAATACCCCCTGCGGTTCTGATCACTGTGAAAGATTTAAAATGTTCTTAACAGAATGAATAGTAATTAGAAATTTATCATCTACCTCCAGGTGATACTCAGTCTGCAACAAACCGGGCTTTAGGCTACTCAGAGCTCCACAGCGGAGGAGTAAATCTTTTAAATCTATAATTTTGGGTCAGCCCCAAAGACACTATAAAAAAAGTCTCTGACCAGGCGAAGATATTCGCAAAGTCTTCACATGACGGGGCTTAGACTGAGTTTATTTATTTTCACGGATTAAAGAATGAGCAGATTATTGAAAACAAAGGGAAGGTTTATAATCTAACTGTAATCCTTCATCAACAATGGGGATGGGGTGAAACGACTGTAGTAGAGCAGGTTCACTCTATGTGTGTGTGTGTGTGTGTGTGTGTGTCTGTAGGAAAATGGCTGAAATTAATTGCACTCAATGCTGAAAATACACACCTTGTCTTTATCTACACGGAGGAACTGCTTCACTGGAGCGTAAGTACTGTGAGGGAGAGAGAGAAACTGATTAAATACATTCAATCAGCACTTTATGTGATTGCTGGAGCTATGAATTCTGGATGATTGACAGCTGGCAGATTGTTCCAACCCAGAAACTCTCTGGCTTTTCACATCTCTACCCCGTGTGCGTGTGTGTGAAAAGTAAAGTTTATTTATGCCCTCAAGCCACTCTTCTGTGTGTCTGTGTGCCCTGAAGACAAAGGGTGGATGCCAACATTTTAACATCCCTATGCTGTAAGCAGTATTTCACATGAGTTAATCCATGCTTATTCGTATCTGCATGCACGTGTCTCGTCTTACAATCGAATCTGGCCCGTGGACAGAGCGCTGGTGATCCAAACGAGATCCAGTGTTTTGAAGGGAACAAGGACGAAGCTGACGTTAGCTGCCAGATTTTTGGCACTCTCTGGGTACATGAAGTGGTGAGTGGTGTGGCTGCCGGCGTCTTCCTCGTAGCCCACTGTGGGGGCCAGATTTATCCTAGGAGAGAGTGTGACAGGGGGAATAGCATGAGAGATGTACATCTTCAGGTCACAGGCAGCTAGCTGTTGGCATGTGAGGCTTCAGGTTCTACCTCTAGCTGGAGTCAAATGCCTTCTTGGATTTAATTTCGTGCTGACTTGCTGGCATCATGGTGCCCTTCCTGTATCAAGCAAGACTGCATGTTTCAGCAGTTTCTGGCTTTTTAACAAGAAACTCAAAATAAGAACATTAATTGACATGCAAGAGCCTAACCAACAGTATAGGACTGACCTACATTATAATATATATATGACAAAATCAAGCGCCTAGCCATGTAGGCTCTCTTTACAAATGTTTGTGAAAGAATGGGTCATTCTAAAGAGCTCACTGAATTTGAGTGTGGGATGGGATGCCGCCATTGCAACAAGTCAGTTGGTGAAATTTTTTCCCTCCTAAATATTCCACCATCAACTGGAAGTGGTATTATTGCAAAGTGGAAGCATTTAAGAACCACAGTAACTCAGTCATGAAGTGGCAGATCATGTAAAATTACAGAGCGGGATCACAGAGTGCTGAGGAGAATAGTGGGTAAAAGTCACCAACACTCTGCTGACTCAGTAATTGCAGAGTTGCAAACCTCCTCTGGCATCAACATCAGCACAAAAACTGTGTGGCAACAGCTTCATGGCATGGGTTTCCATGGCCAAGCAGCTGCATGCAAGGCTTAGATCGCCAAGCACAATGCCAAGTGTCAGATGGAGTGGTGCAAAGCATACCACCATTGGACTGTGGAGCAGTGGAGATGTGCAATAAATCACACTTCTCCATCTGTCAGTCTGATGGATGAGTCTGGGTTTGGTTAACACCAGGAGAATATTACTTGCCTGACTACATAAAGTTTGGTGGAGGAAGGATAATGCTTTGGGGTTGTTATTCTGGACTTGGCCTGGGCCCCTTAGTTCCAGTGAAGGGAAATCTTAATGCTTCAGGTTACCAAGACATTTTCCACAATTCTATGCTTCCAAATTTGTGGGAACAGTTTGGGGAAGGCTCTTTTCTGTGCACAAGGCAAGGTTCATAAAGGCATGGTTGGATGAGTTTGGTGTAGAAGCACTTGACTGGCCTGCACAGAGCCCTGTCCTCAACCCGATCAAACACCTTTGGGATGAACTAGAACGGAGGTTATGAGCCAGGCCTTCTCATCATACATTAGTGTTTGACCCCACAAATGCTCTTTTGGATGAATGGGCAAAAATTCCCACAGACACACTCCAAAATCTTACAGAAAGCCTTCCCAGATTATATACTTCCCAAATTATTAATGCCTATGAATTTAGAACAGGATGTTAGAAAAACTGTTGAAGGTGTATTGTGCAGGTGGCCCAATACGTTTGTCCATTTAGTGTACATTGGTATCAGCTTATACACTCATCACACATAACAATATAACCACCTGCTTAATGTTGGTCACCCTTTTGCTGCCCCATGTGCATCAATGAGCCTTGGCTTCCTATGACCCTGTCGCTGGTTCACCACTGTTCCTTCCTTGGACCTTTGTCAAACTCGCTCAAATCCTTACACTTGCCTATTTTTCCTGCATCTCACACATCAACTTTGAGGACAAACTGCTCACTTGTTGCCTAATATATCCCTCCCACTAACAGATGCCATGATGAAGATATATTCAGTGTTATTCGCTTCATCTGTCAGTGGTCATAATGGTATTCCTAATCAGTGTATATTATCCACTATTTTTTTAACAGATCATGGAATGGCATTTATTTAGTGCTTTTCTACTTTCAATGACCACTCAAAGCACTTTAGACTACAAGTCCTATTGTGATTTATTTGATACACTTTAAGCACTGTATCTACTTCACATCTAATTTCGAGTCACCAATTAACCTAACGCTGCATGTCTTTGGACTGTGGGGGAAACCCAGCCAGGGTTTGAACTAGACACTTTTCTGCTGTGAAGCAATAGTGTTAACCACTGAATCCATATGCCACCAAAAAACAATAAAACGATTTGTAGGTAATTTAGAAATGGTATTACCGTGTAGTTTTTCATCACAACTGAGCAGACAGTGGTATAGAGGTAAGCAGGGTTCTCACAGTAACTTAAAAGTTATTGTATGAAATATATTATTTGAAAGGTTTCTTTACTCCCAAAATATGGAATGAATGGACTGGCTGGGTCCTAGTTTCATGTAAGTGGGTTAAACCCGCATTGTAAAGACACCATGACAAAGTATGGATACAAAACTTAAAATTGCAAGCAAATGTGCTCATGTGCACATCAGGTTAGCATTAATTGTATGTCTGGCCACTGGCTGAATGTTGGCCCAAAATCAACTTTTTAATTTTCTCACTTTTTGTCTCCACCAACTCCTGGGATTAATACCTGAATCATTCCCTATTCTATTTTGAATACTGCTAGCACAGAGTTGCTTTTTTAAACATTTCCCATGACAGAGCAATTTACTGTTTTGCACTCTAACAACTCCTAAGAAAATAAGCCAGTTCTTTTGCTACTTAAAGCTCCACTAAGCGGATCAGCCAGCTGCTACTGTCCCCAATGAGGTGCTGGGCAGGTAGAGTGTAGTGGATTTATTGGAGCCATAAGAATGATGCTAATGAGATGAGTGAGAGTGAACAACAAGTCATCTCAAATGTGTCTAGCTTGAATAAAGTGTGGATTCTGATGTTCATGTGGTTCAGACAAGCATTTGTCCTAACAGGCCGAGTTTTTCAGTATCTTCTTTAACATTTTTATGGTGTTTTGCTGCTAAATGCAATCTTCTTGTCACATAAAGAAGTTCTCTGTTTTTCCCTGATTTTACCGCTGTTGAAAGATACTTTTAATTGTTTTCTTCCTCATAGCTTTAACAACTCTTAAGGCAACAACACAGCTTCACCTTATAACACAATTACAGTATATCAAGTATATATTTACTGTATGTGAATAATATATATACACAGTACTGCGCAAACATCTTTAGCCACCACTCATTTCTTTATGTTTTGCTAGAAACATGGGAACCAGGTGCAACAATTTATTGAAACACGTGCCAATACAAATGAAAATACAGTACATACGCAAAAACACAGTTTTTACAATTCTAACAAGCTTGTCAATATTTTGTATGAGCACCTTTATTCTTCAACACAGTCTGAACTCTCTTACACAAGCTTTCTCTAGCAAGTCTTCATGAATAGTCTTCTTCTTTGAATGTTGGCCGCCTTTTGTTTCATTCTATAAGGTCCAGGCTCTGGGGAGGCCAGTCCAATGACTGATCGTGTTCCATTGTGTGTTTTTCTATCCAGGTAGGCATTATTGCATCAGTAGTGTGTTGGGATCACTTTCATGCTGAACAGTGAAGCTACTTTCAATTAGATGTTATCCTGATGGTATTTCATGGTGGATCAAAATCTAGCCCAAACCATGACAGGGCCTCCACCGTGCTTTAATGCCTGGATTCATAACTCCATAAGAACTATTTGCCAAAGATTTTCAGTCCAGTTCTTGTGTAATCTGGCACACCTCACCCCTTTCTCTCTGTTTTCCTTCCTTAAGAATAGCTTCTTCAGATCATTTCTAAAGAGGCTTCAGAAAACAGTAGATGAATCAATTGAAGGGACATATGCATCTCTTGGGTTTGTAGGATTTTTTTCCTCCTATTTCTTAAGAACATGACTTTCAGATACTATTCATTTGCTTGAGATGTTTTTTTAGGCCTAACACTTCATTTTCTCAATCTTTTTAAAGACAGACTGCACGCCATATCAAGATATGCCAAGTTCTTGGCTAATAGCCAAATCACCTTGTTGGTGCAAAAATAGTATTTTATCCCTGTCAAACTGTGTTATCTTTGGAATTTTTTGTAGATCTAACTTAAGAAATTGGAACGAATGTGTTTTGTGACAGGCTGCTTGGAACAAAGGGGCCTAAAGACACAATTTAAAATCAATTCTTTACTAAGTTGTCTGCTATCTGAAGGCACAACATTGGCTCATCCCTTGTGCTAGGTACTTTTTTTATGTCTGAATGATTCATATGCCAATATTAAGTGGCTTAACAAACAAACAAAAAAGCACTCCTCTGAAAATGGTCAGGCCTAAGGATTAGACTAAAAATGAGTGAAAGAGCAGCCAATGTCCAAAGACAACCCTGAAAGACCTTCAGAAAGCCTGGAGGACAATTTAAAAATTACAGGAAAGTCAGAATCATTGGAAGCTAAATATAAAGAAAGGAAGCGTGGCTGAAGACTTTTTCACAGTACTCTCTACATACACACACCCACACACACAAATAGTGTATATGTATACATGTTGCAGTGTTACCTTCACTCAGACAGCGACTAATCGTTCAGATCTGTCTGTACAGTAGCTTTGACTAGTGACTCACTGTCTGGAGGAGCGATCTGTTTGTGTAAACAGGAAGGTGCACTTGGAAAAAAGAAGTGGCCACTGAGTTCATGTAACCATATGCCAGTGAACAAAACAGATGTTTGTTCACACACCGGGAGTGAAAAGGCATGCAGACAGGTGGTGGGTGGTGTTGGCGAGTCGGACTTTTGTGTGCCAGGCTGATCTGACAAACAAATGAAAATCAAACCACAGCAATAAGAAATCATAGCGGGAGATGGAAGTTGCAGGCTGCCCACACAGGTCTATTGAGAATGCAACTCTAATGGATTCCATTGCCTTTAGCGTGCAAAAACACATTATACGAGTCACTCCTGCTGAGGGTTTCACAGCACCAGCATGTGTCCTCAACACACATGTGCACACACAGTGCAGGAAACTACATAACTTGATTGTTTAAGAACGATCAGGCTTTGCGATCCATCATTGCAGCACAAAAACAACTGAGGAGCAGACTGGCACAAAAGGATTTATGTGCCCTTGCGCATGGGTGTGTGTGTGAGAGACACAATCTATAAGTTTCAGCTTCTCAGGACATAAACGCTGAGATTAAATTTACTATCAAACACACATCTGCTGTTTGCTTCTTTGTAAGTACATCTCCCCATTGTACACACACTCTCACACAATCTCGATGGCAATGATGATGGAAGTTTAATGGCACATACTGTGCAGAGTGAGAGTATAGTGCCTTCACAACATAAACTCTTTCCTCTTCCCTCCAGCTGTCTCCCTCCTCTCCTCCTCTTCCTCCTCCTCCTCCTCCTCCTCCAAGCCTTGATCTTGCCATCTAATTTTATTTCTTTGAGTCTTGCTTTTATCTAATAGTGCCCTGTATCCACTCTGCTTGATATCTCTGGGCTCATCTATGCATCACATCCATCTTTCTCACCTCATGATGTAGTTGTGCTCGTCAATGGTTGCCCCATATCTGGCCCCGCGGAGATTTCCGGAGTTCCCCACCACAGCGCAGCGCAGGCAGCGTCCTGGATCCCACAAGCCGTATGGCGACCTTCCGGGAATCACCTGTGATAAACAGCCATGATCAAATCAAGCAGACTGGACTGAAACTACAGAGGAAATGAAAAGAGTACAGATATACACATAAAATGAACTAACCTGCAGCTTAGACCTGACAATGAAAATGCATGCGACTCTCAATATTAGGGTGAATTCTTTATGAGAACCTCCATGAAAAATACATGAACCACTTCTGCCCTCAGGGAGCCAAACTAAACCTACATCCTTATGGGAAAGCACTTTTACTGCTTTGAGAGTCAGAATGGGGGGGAAAAAGATATACCGACACATTAGAAAGAAATAAGCCAGGTCGCAGATAAACCAAATGTCAAATAAAGACAATCTGCTCCCCTCAGTCTTTGCACAAGAATCTGAATTAATGACTGGGGTGATTTGAAAGCACCATGCCAAAGGTAAGATGAATTAATAATATAAGATACCTGGAACAACCTCAGCAGCACCTGCTGGATGCTGTGGGGCTTAAACTGGGGCTGTAACATCTAGAGAGAGAGATAGAGAGAGATGGTTAGGATGTGTAGTTTCTTCTCTGCAGACAAATCAGATCTGACAACAGACTTTAAATTTAGTTACATTCTGTGTGCCTGTGTATGTGTGTATGCAAGCACTCGCCTGCATTCATGTGAAAATAAGCAGATGCTTGTGCCTACCTCTGTGTGTGTGTGTGTGTGTGTGTGTGTGTGTGTGTGTGTGTGTGTATGTGTATTTAGGTAGCAGCTATGTGTCAGACTGACAAGATGAAGTCAGACTGGGCAAGCTGTGGTCAGAGGAGCTAAGGCACTGCCGTCCACGTGTCAAAAACAAGCTGAGTAAGAAAACGAAGGCTCACAAACACCTTGTAAAACTTCTCATTGCTTTTCTTATTCTATTTGTTTCAGGCTGATTGTGCAGAAACTGTTCCTGGTCATAAAGTACTCAGAAAACACCACAATAATTTAAAAAAGTAATTTAAACTATGGGTTAAATGTAAAAGGTAAGTTGAAGGGAAGAAAGGTCTAAATGGAGCTGAAAGAAAGATGAAGAGGGGAGGAGGGTTGTACAATAGTTTGTTCTGAAGCTAGCTGTCAGGCAGATGATTAATGGATAAATTACACCATAATAAAAAAAACATAAATGTAAAGCTATTAGTGTTCTAGATTTTTTTAAAAACACCCTGAGATTCAGATCCTCCCTTTGTCTACTATGAAAATGGCTTTAATTCACTGTTGCACTAATGTTTGAAAACATTAATTATTATTTAAATGTTTCAGGTGAACTGACATCCATTATAATTTTAATAAAGATCACTTAAAAGAAATTGTGACCTAACAGTAAAAAAATGAAATGCACTGTTACAACAGCAATGGAGACATACCTTTTTTAATTCTACATGAACGGAAGCTCACAAAACTGTAAAATTTATAGGGCTCCAGACATCCAAAAATCATGAGTTATTGACTTTAATCCTAAATATATTTTAAACTAGTGAGTAATAAAAAATAGCTAACCTGTATTGAGGGGGGGAACACATTTTTTTTAAAACCAGGTTGTAAACACATTTGTTCCTACTGTAAAGTTGGGCAATTCTAATACGGGTGTCAATGGGAAGTAACCTTTTTGGAGCTAGCCTCAAGTGGCCACTAAAGGAACTGCAGTTTTGGCACTTTTTGTTGTCTTAACCTGTCAACACCAGAGGTTGCTACATACGCAAATTAGTGCCATCTATAGAGGGAAAAAGTTACAACAGCAGCAGTGGCTGCAGACATTTTACTGTTGGTTTTCTCTACCATTGCTTATGTTTGCCCTTCTCTCTCTATACTCTCCTTTTTTCTCATGTCGAATTAGAGTGTGGTACTATAATAAGATGCTACCTTTGCAAAAATTCAGTTTGGGAAATTTGCTGTGCATAGTTATAGCCTCTTAGCATGGCTGAAGCATTCCTTTGTAAAGCTGCCAACTTTTGAAATGCAGACTTTTGAACTTATCCTTTAATATCAAAGCTGTGTATGACATGACAAGTGCATTAAATGCATGGCTATCGCAAAGCCACATGTTTGCAGTTAACAGAAAAAAGATATTTTCTACTTTAGTCATGTCAGTGAGAGTATTTTTAACTTCCCTGGATCTGTTTTGACTGGCTTATTGTGAGATGATGACACATACTAAGTACCAAACAAAAGTTGTCCAATTAAAAAGACAAAAAATAAATCCTGGCACATTTGAGCACCTGCCAAACCACACAGGCAAATGGGCATTCATGGGTGTAAAAATAAAACAAGCACCTGCAGATTAAAAAAAAAAATCCAAATAAAAAAATGCAGTTACAAAAAAGTTCCATCAGGATACTGGCAACCAAAGCATGGCCTCTCTTATCCGTAACCATCCTTTCTCCTTCTCTCCCACACACAGCAATCTTCATTTTCACACTCCTTTGTCCCCACTCCCTTTGCACCCACCAGTGGCCTTAATTCGCTTCTCCCAACACAGATCTCAGTCTCTAAGATTTTTATTCATGCATCCTCTCCAACAGTCTTCCTGCACTCACATCTAATTCCTCTCCTTTAATATCCCTCTCTCCCTCTTCGTTGCTCCTTTGCCTCTTGTCTGTCTTCATCTACTCGTCTCTCTGGGCCGTCTGTGCACGAGGCAGATCATCAGCCCTGATCAGAGACTGCTAATCTTTCTTTCACTCTCACTGACTTTGTCTCTCATGCAGTTACCTCGCTGCCTTTGTTTCTTTTCTCTCTGTTTTCCCTCTCGTCCTTGATCCCTCCATCCTCCCCTTTGCCTTCTTCTGTCTCTGGCTGCCTGCATGACGCCAGAGCCAGCTTGGCATTTAGCACCGCCGTTGTTCAGGGGCTACTAATTTTTGGCATATGTTTTCTAGCAACCATGCCAAATGCTGTCAAGCTGCCTTCATGTCAGCACTCCTCTTACTCATAAAGTTTCCTGGCACCTACATTCATTAACTATAAATCTTTTTTCCTTCAAACAATATTTTACAGCTAATTCCAGATGCAACACTAGCTGTTCAAACTCAGCCCTGTTACAAAAATAAACTAATTATACATCTATCATCTGAACCTAAATTTCAAGAATACGGATAAGCAACTCACGTATTTCTACATATAAAAAGAGACAAAAAATCAATATGAATTTGTTCTAATAAGGATTTTTTAATTATAATTTAAAAAAAAATCTTTGATTCACAACACACACTATATGGACAGAAGTACTGGGCCACACAGAAGTCATTGTTCCAACAAGTGAGTTCAAAACATTTCTTCCCTCCAACATATTCCATGATCAACTGCAAGTGGTATTCTTGCAAAGCAGAAGTGTTTAGGAACCACAGCAACTGAGCCATTAAGTGTCAGACCACGTAAAGTTACAGATTGGGGCGGCATAGTGCTGAGGTGCATAGCGCGTAAAAGTCACAAGTGCTTTGCTGACTCAATAAATGCAGAGCTCCAAATGTCCTCTGGTGTTGCCATCAGCTAAAAAAACTATACACCAAGAGCTTCACGGCATGGGATCCACAGCTGAGCTGCTAAGTCACCAAGCACAATGCCAAACATCAGATGGAGTGGTGTAAAGCACACCACCACCGGTCTCTGGAGGACTGGAAAAATGTTCTGTGGAATGACAAATCACACTTCTCTATCTGCTAGTCTGATGGATGAATCTGGGTTTGGCAAATTCCAGGAAAGAGTTACCTGTCTAATTGCATTGTGCAAACTGTAAGGTGGAGGTTGTGAATGCTTCAGCTTATCAAGACATTTTGGACAATTCTATGCTTCCAACTTTGTGGGAAAAGTTTCAGGAAGGATCTTCTCTGCCCCAGCTTGACTAGGCCCCAGTGCACAAAGCAAGTTCCATAAAGACATGGTAGGATGAGTTTGGTATTGGAACATGACTGGCCTGCACACAGCTCTGACCTCAACCCCATCAAGCACCTTTGGGATGAAGTAGAACACAGAATGTGAGTCAGGTCCACTCATCCAATACCAGTGTCTGACCTCACAAATGCTCTTCTGGACAAATGGGCAAAAAATTCCACAGACACACTCCAAAATCTTAAAAGAAAGCCCTCCCAGATGAGTAAATGGTAAATGGTGTCTACTTATATAGCGCTTTTATCTACCTTATTTCTAAGGCCCAAAGCGCTTTACAGTTACACTCACTCACCCATTCACACACACATTCATACATCGATGGCGGCAGAGCTGCCATGCAAGGCGCTAACCAAGCCATCAGATGATGAGTGGAAGCTGTTATAACTTACAGCAAGAGACCAACTCCATATTAATGCCTGTGGATTTGGAATGGGATGTCATTTAAGCTCCTGTAGGTGTAATGTGTAGATGACCCCATATCTTTGCTAACATTGTGTGTGTTGCACAAGAGTGTTCCTGTTGTGTAGTGGTTTACACATTCGCCTTATAAGCGAAAGGTCCCTGTTTCAATTCCAGGTAAGGACACAAGCCCCTCTTGCTATGAAGAGTTGTGTCAGGAAAGGCATCTGGCATAAAACCTCTGCCAAATTACCAATGCAGATTAATCTGCTGTGGCGACCCCTTGGGGAAAATACAAGGGAGTAACTGAAGGTACATAGTGTATGTGGCAGAACCACAGCAGCTTACTGACTAACAATAAAGCCTTGGAAATGTACCCTCTCAAGCACAAAATTTCATGGATAGCTTTTTGTATTTCTGATAAGGGTGGTTTAATTTCACTGTTCATTTAATTTTCATCTTTTTAGTGACCTTTAATACATATAATTTCCTACTTGTAATGGGCATTAGTGAGCCCATGGTGCCTATCCATGAGCCATTAAAGAGATTGTAGCTTCAGTAGCTCCGATTTGTCTGGAACAAGGGCAGGACAGACTGAAGGCTGAATGCTGTAGTTTTTTTAGTTAGAAAATAGCTTAAAAGTTGACATCAGAAGCCATCATTGGTAAATTTTAGAAACATGAACAAAACAAAGTTACTGCAATGTCAGTGTCACCAGTACAGTTTTTATTAATAGGAGCTCTAGTTTTTTATGGTGACAAAATAATTGTGTAACTTTATTACAGTCATGAAGTTTTCAGCTCCAGACTTGAAGATGTTGAGATTTTTGCTGGGGGTGATCAGGATGGACAGGATCAGAAATGAGTACATCGGTGGGACAGAGCAAGTTGAGAAGTTTGGAGACAAAGTCAGAGAGGCAAGGCTGAGACGATTTGGACATGATCAGAGGAGGGATAGTGGATATATTGGAAAAAGGATGTGAAGTTACACAACTTCTTATTTATAGAGTTTCTTCTAATTGAACTGATTTAAAACATTTAGGATTTAAGACACCACACATAAACTCAGTGGACATTTCATTAGATGCAACTTGTTAGTCCCAGGGTGGGCCCCCTTTTGCCTTCAGAATAACCTTAATTCTTCATGGCATAGATTCAACAAGCTGCTGGAAACAATCCTCGGAGATTTTGCTCCATATTGACATGACAGCCTCACACAGTGGCTGCAGAACTGTCAGCTGCACAACCATGATTCAAAACTCATGCTCCACTACATCCCATAGGTGCTCTACGGGATCGAGATCTGGTGGAGGCCATTTGAGTACAGTGAACTCACTGCCAAGTTCAAGAACCCGGATTAAGATGATCTGAGCTGGGTGCACGTTGTCCTGCTAGAAGCAGCCATCAGAAGATGGGCAAACTGTACTCATAAAGGGATGGACATGGTCAGCAACAAAACTCAGGTAAGCTGTGTCATTTAAACAATGCTCAGTTAGTAGGAAGAGGTCCAAAGAGTGCCAAGAAAAAATCCCTCACACCATTTAACCACCACTACCAGCCTGAACTGTTGATACAAGACAGGAAGGATCCATGCTTTCATATTGTTTATACCAAATTCTGACCCTGTTGTCTGAATATTGCAGCAGAAACTGAGACTCATCCAACCAGGCAACATTTTCCAATCTTCTATTGTGTAAATTATAGCCTCAGTTTCAGACAAGAGTGACATTTAGTGCGGTCTTCTGCTGCTGTAGCCCATCTGGTTCAAGGTTTGATGCATTATCCATTCGGAGATGCTCTTCCTCATACCTTGGTTGTAGCAAGTGGTTATTTGAGTTGCTGCTGCTAAT
>VUQH01044481.1:0-22183 GCA_015106775.1 Etroplus canarensis | reverse complement strand
TGCTGGATGTGAGGCGCCGGGGTCGTGGCCTCCAGTATCTGGTTGACTGGGAGGGATACAGCCCCGAAGAGCGTTCTTGGGTACCTAAATCTGCGATCTTGGACCCTTCTTTGGTTACGGAGTTCCACCACAGACACCCAGACAAACCTGACAGGTCGCCGGGAGGCTCCCGTTAAGGGGGGGTACTGTCAGGACCACCTCTCGGCTGGCCTGTCATGTGTTCTGTGTTTTGTTTTGTCTGTGTTTTTCTCTGCTTTCTTCCCTCTCTCTCCTCTCTCTGTCTCACTCTCCAGGAGGTGTGGCAGCTGGCCTGATCACTTCCAGGCACACCTGCGCCCCTGGGCTGCCACACCTGGCACGTATCCACCTGCCATCTGGAGAGTTGCTCTTAAGCCGGCAGCGAGCGCTGCTCGTTGCCAGTTCGTTGAATTCCTTCGCCACAACCTGTGTGCTGTTGTTTCTCTCCGCACTTCCCCGAGCTCTGGCCGAGCTCAGCCTACGATCGCTGTGGTCTCCTCGCCCGGTCTGGCGTCCCTGTCTGCTGGCGATTGTTTCCTGCCTGATCGGATCATTGACTGTGTCACAGGCCACTGTGAGCCTTTTCTCCTGCTTGCCTGCAGCTTAAATAAACTCTGTTTGACTGCTATTCTGCGTCCAGTGTTTGGGTTCGTTCTGCATCACCACAACATGACAATTATTACCCCTCCAACTTCCCAAATTACACGTTAGTATCGAACTTCCGTGGGTGCAGATCCTAATGACTCAACCTTGTGAGGCTGAGTAGTTAATGCTGTTAAATAAGCATCCCTCTCAGCTAAAAGATCTTCCTGTTGTCCTGTCCAAATGAGAGAACATTTCATGGTGGTTTACGAAAGCTCAGCTCAATATATCAAAGCCTTATCTCTCTGAGTCAACATTTCTTTACTGCGCTGACCTTGAAAAACATTAGTCATTACAACATGCACTTCCTCTCTGATTTTTACTTAAAACATTCCCACTTGTCATTACCCAAAATGAACACACAGACATCCCTGTGGTTTACAGAGGGCGCAGTCTGTTAGGTCTTCTTTTTGAAATACGCTCAACTTTAATCACCAGCCAAATGTTTGTCAGCTCTTCTTATGTAGGAACCATTTAGGGGTGGCTAACTGCAAAATGAGAATGAACTTCTGTAGTGGGCCACCATTTATAATCAAAGAAAAACCAGAGAGTGGAGCTGTGGAGTCATAACACAAAAACTAACACCTGTAGAAGTAAAGGAAACTACTACATCCTGTGTGTGTAGGTGTGTGTGTGTCATTCCCAAGCCCAACCCTTAAGGCATCTGTGACAAATCAAGCTTTTCCTGTGAAATGCTACACTTCCCAAGTACTTATTACGACTACAAGTGACTGGAAGATTCAGACTTCAGGCTTTATAAATTAATTTATAAATAAATTAAATAAATATAAAAAAATTAATTAATCAAAGTTTTCAACAGCAGCTGTGGCTCAGGAGGTAGAGCGGGTCGTTCTCTGATCACAGGGCTGGTAGGTTGATCCCCAGTTCCTCAAGGCCAGGTGCCAAAGCATTCTTGGGCAAGATACCCAACTCCAAATTGCTCCTGATGCATCCACTGGAGTGTGAGCGTGTGTGCATGATAGTTAGAGCGCTTAAAGGCATATAAGAAAGTTTTCTGTGAATGTGTGGGTGAAGAAGGCATGTAGCACTCAGAGTAGAAATTAAAATGCTCTAAATTCTACCTGAAGTGGAAAAGAATAAATTTACTAGATTCTGCAATCACCAAATGACTGTATGACATCCCCCCGTCACCATCAGTTATTTGTACTGTTATGTGAGAATATGTATATTCATGTACAATTTAGGCTTAGACGCACTCTGCCAGAGCAGATGGCCTTATAATCTGTCACAATCTGACATCAGTTTATTGCAAAAGTAGGAAAAAAAAGGAGACTGAAATTTTAGAACTCGCAGGAGTTTGAAGCCTGAGATTTTGTCTTTTATCTCACCTCATTATTTAAAACATGAGCCACATTTGATACAAACATCTATCGCTATGATATTATGTTTATTACAGAAAATAAAGAATAACACAAGATGCCTCCTTTCACTTTTGGCTAAACCTTTGGGGGATTAAGCTGTGTTGGGTGTTGAGACCCAGCTGCGCGCTCTTTCCATTTCAACATTAACATTAAGACAACACTGGGTAACATCAAGTCCACTGACACCATTTAGTGGAAACACTTGGCACCCACTGCACAATATTGCATCTGGCATCACCCCTCCTGAAATCTCACACTGTGTTTAGGCAGCAAACAGAGCCAACACTGCTTAGTGATGTCAGTAAACTAAAAGAAAGCAGTGACTATAAACACATAGTTTTCTCAAGCAATATTAATGAAATAAATAATAATGCCAAAAATAATATTTTCCAAATGGAGATAGAAAAACCTAACTACTGTATCTCAAGTGCTGATTTCCTTTAAAAAATCAGATATTTTCCATCTGACAGCCCAGTCCTTCATTTTGTCAGCTCTGTTCATGCTCAGCCTGACATTTTCAATACTGAAACGTGTCGTTCTGTGCTGATCAGAGCAGTAGGAAATTCTTGCATGTCCATATTGTGCTGTTCTCTGCTCTGTGTGTCTTTGTCCTGCTTCCTATCAGTTTAAGGGCCCAGCCGCGTCTTATCTGTCTCCTTGGCCATCCGTTATCCACCCACTCACTGACTGATGTTTGTCCAAAGCTTTTGCACAAACTCTACACACCCACACTACATTCCATTGGCCATTAAAACTATCCATAAATGATCAGTTGTCTTGGTAGTGTTAGAATAATAACAGCCATCAAAATACAGCTTTACTTCACTCTGCTAATCCTACTCTTTGTCATAAGTTATGGTTTAGTGTGAGGAAACTTAATGTTGTCACTAGTAATTCTGTCTAATACAAGAGCCTAGAATAAATCATGAATTTCTGTGTAAAGTGTTTTAAAATCGTGTTGCTCTAATTAAGTGATTAGCCTGGTGGTATTGTTTTATATTAAGTGATGTTTTTAAACTGCTGTTTACACAGATTCCATCTAATTTGAAAGCCTGGACAACTCTGAGTATTTCTTCTTGGTAAAATGGAAATCAATTCTAATCCTATGTGGAAAATTAGTTTTAAGATTAATTCAAGTCATTCCAGTGTTATATTATTTTATAACTACTCTAAATTTATCCCCACCCACAGCCATTTCATTAGGTACACTTGTTCAACTACTCTTTAATGCAATTAATTTATTGGCAAATCACATGGCTGCAGCATAATGCATAAACGCTTGTAGACATGGTTTGAGATGACCTGTTGGAGTTTAAAACCAAACCTCAGGAATGAGATAGAAAGGGGATTTAGGTGACTTTGAATGTTGATGCCAGACAGGCTGGTCTGAGTATTTCAGAAAATGCCGTTCCATCATAGTCATCTCTAGGGTTTACAGTGAATGGACAAAAAAAGAGAAATATCAAGTGAACAGCAGATCGCTGTGCAAAAATACCTTGTTGATGCCAGATGTTGGAGGTCAGAGGTGAATGCACAGACTGTTTCGAACTAATAGCAAGGCAGCAGTAATCCAAATCAGAATCAGAATCAGAATATGTTATTAATCCCCAGGGATATGGCAATAGGAAATAGTCCAGGTGCTGTAACCTCTTGTTGAACCAAGGTATGCAGAATGCTCAACACATTGAACCTTGAAGCAGATGGGCTACAGCAGCAGAAGACCACACCGGGTGCCACTTCTGTCAGAAAAGCACAGGAAACCACAGCCTGCCTGAGTATTGTTGCTCACCATTTCCATTCCTTTATGACCACAGTGTACCCATCTTCTGATGGTTGCTTCCAGCAGGATAACATACCATGCCACAAAGCTCAAATAATCTCAAACTAGTTTTATGAACATGATAATGCGTTCCCTGTACGTAAATAGACACCACAGTCATCAGAGCTCAGCCTTTTGGGATGTTGTGGAACGTGACAGTCATGACAAGGATATGCAGCTCACAAATCTGCAGGAACTGCATGATGATATTAAGTCAATATGGACCAAAATAAGGAATGTTTCCAGTACTTTGTTGAATCTATGCCATGAAGAATTAAGGCAGTTCTCAATGCAAAAAAGGGGTCGCAACTGGTACTGCCAAGAGCTATCTAAATAAATAGGTATATATTTACATAACACCAGGTCACAACAATATCTGAATAATTTCAAAGCACTTTTTTAAAATAAGGCAAATGCCCAGAAATAGAGAGAAAACCTCAGCAAACCTCACTGATCAAGCACACATTAGTGGAATGAAAGAATTTTACCTGCTAGATTAGGATTAAGGTTAGTGGAATACTGAGAGATGCTTTTACTGTGATCACCTTTCTTTTTGATTTTATAGCTGCCACTTTAAGTCATATCCAAAAGAAACTTCAGAAATCTCCTACCCCTAGCCTTTTTCGAAAGTTATATGGGAGCCATTTCAGACCATTTTTGTATTGTCAGCTCTGTTTTTC
Source organism: Etroplus canarensis (assembly GCA_015106775.1). Lineage (NCBI taxonomy): Eukaryota > Metazoa > Chordata > Actinopteri > Cichliformes > Cichlidae > Etroplus > Etroplus canarensis. The sequence goes on along the minus strand of VUQH01044481.1, from coordinate 17,642 downwards.
TTCTGTTTGCTATGCATTTAACTTCTTCATTAAAAGGCAAGTGCAAAGGTTCTAAATACCTCTTGATCTGAACTATTTGTAAATGTGGTTTAAACGATATCATGTCTCCCCTCTCTGTTGCAGTCATCTGTACAGTCTGACTCTAAATGCGGTCTAAATGCAGATCTTTTATATCAGCTTTGGCATTTACTTTGAAATACCTTTCCTTAATCAAGAAAGATTTGAAATGGCCAATTTAAAGGAAAAAATGTTCACACTTTAACTGAACTGTGGAGAGTCTGACTGCGATCATGCTGAAACATTTAGACGTTTCACAAAGCTCCAAGCTGCTGATACTTAAGTGAGACGAGATTTAAAAGATGAATCTCATGTGCCATAAGAAAGTGAGTGAAAATAGTTTTAACCAAAGACAGTATGGACTTGTAATTTTCTTTTTATGCAATTCAAAGGAATTTAAATGGATTGGTGGAAAGTGGTCAAATGTCCAGGGTCCTGGAGCTGATGGGGGCCCTTGGCATTAAAAGTTTTTTTAATGTGTGCAGTATTATCTTGCTCATGTTTAATAACAATCATTAAAATCAGATTCATTAAAACAGTTTGTTCAAAACACCAAAGAAAATGGAAGCATATTAGTCATTATTTCATCATTATTTCATTAGCACTACTAACCAATAAGTTTACATTAATCATTTTCATTAATTAAGGGTGCTCAAAACTAGTTTATAAAGAGAACATGATAATGTGTATCTCCCTATAATGTAATATATGCAATTATTATTGTTCACATATAGCTTACATTATAAAAGCTCAGCAGTGGGCTTAAGTCTCTCTTTCTGTGTTTTCACTTAACCCTAAAGGAAAGAGTGGCCTTAATTTTGTTCCCTTCACAAATCAATACCTGATAATGATGGAATAAATACACATCAGTGATTATACTATCTATTATGATGATTATTACGGAATTTCTTCTTTTTATACAAACAAAAGTATTGGGCACACCTTTTAATAATTGAATTCAGGTGTTTCAGTTTAATCAGTCAAGTTTAATCAGGCACCTAGCCATGCAGTCTGCCTTTACAAACATTTGTGAAATAATGGGTCGTTCTAAAGATCTCGCTGAATTTGTCTGTTCCCCCACTGTAACAAGTCAGTTCTTTGAAATTTGTTCCCTCCTAGAAAATCCACCATTAACTGTAAGAGGTATGATTGTAAAGTGGAAATATAACTGCAGAGTTACAAACTGCATCAAGACAAGTCTGTGCTTTGGGATATTTGTGGCATGAGTGTCCATGGATAATCTGCTGCATGCCGGCCTTCCATCACCAAGGACAATGCCAAGCGTCAGATGGAGCAGTGACCACCATCAGTCTACAGCCCTGAAGTGACATCAAACACAGCATGCTGTGTTTATGGAAGTAAATATGGATGTGTCACATACCTATATCAGCATGTGAGTAAAACTTCACTTTCTTTCCAGTGATGAGCTCCATCAACAATGTCTGTCTTGCTTGTTTTGTGCATTGTTTACATTTGATTTTGCCGAATCTTGCCCCTTCCCGAGCAGAATTATGACGTCTCTCACTTTAATGACAGAAAAATTGGATGAAAGGTGACATGACCTTTCAGGCTGAGGTGAGGTGTGAAAAACATCAGCTATGCATCCGATTTAGGACCACGTATGGAAGTGGCCTGAATCCGATTTGAAAAAATCAAATCTGGGCTGTTGTTTATCGTAGACAAATCAGATATGGGTCACATACAGTATGGGCAAAAAAATTTGGGCCACTTTTGCCTGCAGTGTGAACGTAGGGTAAGTTCCAGAGAAAGGAAATCTTAATGCTTCACCTTATGCTTCCAACTTCGTGGGAACAGTTTAAGGAAGGCCCTTTGTGTTCCAGCATGACTGTGCTCTTGTGTGCAAACCAAAGTCCATAAAGGCATGGATGAGTTTGGTGTGGAAGAACTTGATTGGCCCACACAGCCCTGAGCTCAACCCCATGGAACACCTCTGGGATGAACTAGAATGGAGATTGTGAGCCAGGCCCTCCAGACCAACACCAGTGTCTGACCTTACAAATGCTCTTCTGGATAAATGAGCAAAAATTCCACATTCCAGAATCTTACAGAAAGCCCTCCTAAGAGAGGAAGCTCATATATTTACAAAAGCTGCTAATTTACAAAAGTAACAAAATTATTTATTAAATGAGACTTGAAACTAAAGATTGAGATTGCAACCTAATAAGTAAAGTCTTTCCTGAGATCATGATTCAGAAGAGCAATTTAGCTTTTTCTTTTACAGTTGTAATTCCTTTTGAAAAAGGATGAGTGTTCCCTGCTCCTCATTAGAAAGGATGCAAGGTACTGTATACAGTTAATCTGGATTTGGATTTTTAGCAACCAAAGTTTGCTTTTTATTTATTCATTTTTCATTTTCTGTCACATTAAATTTCAGTCTTCACAATAAGCACTGTGGCTTTCAAAAGGGGCCCTGTTTTTAGCCTATATTTGCTTAAACTTTTGAAAATGAACTATGAAAAATAAGTCCTTAACATTCTCTTTTCTGCTGTGTACCATTGGCTTTACTGACAACTTCTGCTGTATTCTTTGCTATAAAAGCAAAATGTGATGTAACTGACCAACCATCTCATAATCATGCATTTTTTTCTTTGTATTCATGAGATGACAAATCATTATTACAGTTAAGGTCAACGAAAAAATGTATTTTAGAATTTTTAGGTGGAGTAAAGAAAACCTAGTATTCCTAAAAGATTGTGGTTTGATCCCAGGTGACGACTTACTAAGTAAGCAGATATCTTTTCCTCATGTTTTCTGAATTGTAGCCCTGACTAATACGGTAAGAAGGTGTTACTCAAACACCCCAGTTTCAAGAGAAATTTACAGTTTTACATAGCCATCAAGTCTGATAATATTTCTTTTCTTTCTTTTTTCTTTCCAGCATCTCACTGCAACCTAAAGCAGACTTGCTGTGTCTGTTTAACGTATTTTGGTCTGTGTGGCAACAGTGGTCAAGCCTAGCCAGTGTTATTGTCCTTTGGCAATAGGGGATGCCAGCTAATTACTGTACTGAATGTTTACAAAATCAAGAAAGGCCAGCTTTTAAAGGTTAAGAGGCCGGTATGCTTGGGAATGGTTCTGAAATATTGTTTGAAATAGGCAGGGCAAAAATCACACACAAATGTTGTTGTGGTCAAGCAGGAGAAAGCATAACCAAATCAAGTTTTTCAAATTGATGCTCAAAAAGAGCCACAAAATTGCCTAATCTCACTTCTCATCTAGTCACCTTTGAATGAAATGGGAGGGGGGCACAGTGAGCGTGAATGACCTAACTTTAATGTACAACCATGATTCCTTCAGTGCGGAATGACTAAGATGTACATTAGGAAAAATATACAGAGTTGCTTTTTGAATTGACACATTGATGCAACAGTACAGTACAGTTGCCTCCAGATTCATTGTTCCAGTAGAACTTTTAATAGTTTGACAAGCAACGATGAAGCAAAATGTTCACTCATCAGTCACATACATCATTTACTTCTCTGATACACAGTCAGTGGTAAGGTGTAAATTAGTCATATAACATACAGTGGCATTAGTGAAGCATTAAATGCCCCTGTGTTCTCTGGGAAAGCATTTATCTACAACAGATCACACACAGTTATTTGGCTTGGAGTCCTTGTTCACAAGGGGACACTAGAACAAGCATACTGATCACAGACATAGTCCAGCTGAGGTCATTCAAAGTGCTGTACAGCTCTGACTCCTTTCCCACAGAAACAAAGAACAGTAGCTCAAAGCCAGCAGATGCAATCTGCTGCAAGATTTTGAATCTTAATGGCCTTTATCATAGATAGAGTGAAGACTCGGCCACTAAGACCATGTTATTCCATGTAGTACGTACCCCACTCAAAGTGCCACATTTTTGTAGATGAAAATAATTAATCAATAGGATTAATATGGATTCAAATTGTGGGATATGGAACCTTTAATATTATATTAATATGAAATGAGGTAGAGTTATCATTGCACAGAAATATCTGGTAGAAATGTCCTTCAAGGAGCTACTTCTAATTTTTATACTTTAAGTGCCTGTACTTTTTCACTTTTATTTGAGTAAAGAAGTTGAATCGGTACTTAAACTTCTACCAGAGTTGTTTTTTACACAAGTATTTGTACTTCAACTTGAGTTAGGAATATGTGTACTGTTGCCACCTTTGGACAGGAAAACATAAGCAGCTGGGTGACTTCTGAAGTGTAATATGCTATTCTGTCAGCTCAGGTTTAGCCAAATGCTGTAAAGCTGCCCTACACAGTAGAGACAGACAATGACCCAGGTCATACTTCCAGAGCAACACAAGAGTTTCAGCTGGTGATGAAGGGTAATATTCAGCAATGGCCAAATCAAACACCTGATCACAACCTGCTCAAGCTGCATTCCACTTGCTGGATACAGGAATAACTTGGGAAAGGATCCTCAAAAGAAGAAACCCATCCTTAGGTGATGTTGATGGGTTCAGTACTTCAGGCAGTTATCGCCTACAAAAGATTCTCAACAAAATATTTAGAATGAAAATGTTGTGATTGTGTTCTTTTTTAATTACTTGAGCCCCTGGAGACAGGGAAATATGTATGCAAATTGCTTTAACTCTTCAGTGTTTTATATATTTTTATTGAAACCCTTGAATAATAAAGAGTCTATGCTTCAATTACACTTTGGTTGTTTACATTCAAACTAACTATGTTACCATTCAGAACCAAAAGTATAAAATTGTGTCACTATGTAAATATTTCCAGGCCTACTGTCATGTTTTAGCTGGCTGTTTCACAGGAACAACAGATTATTCGCCCCATTGGGAACCTGCCAGACAATTAAACTATTAGCTTTTCAACAATCAGCAGCCATAATAAATTAATAAAAGGGACATTATTGGTATGGTGCAGTTTGCAAATCACTTAGAAAAGAAAACAAGAACCAGAAGAACCTGATTGCTGGCAAACTAAAAAATGTAATTAACTTCCTAAACTGAAAGAGCTGCTTTTTTCTAACTTGACCCACTGTCTGATAATCTTGCACAATGCACTGTCATTTAACCACAGGAAATATCCATGGGTTAATTTCTGATCCTTGTAAGCATCTTGATCTACTCTTCATCCTTCTGTATCCATGCCAGAGCTTGCTTTTCCTTGTTATTTCATCTTGTTATTACAAGTTGCATCTGTTGGAATTATTTTTCAAATCAGCAGTCCGGCAAGGATCTGAAGCATGTGAGATACTTCAGCGCTTTAGCAACTCCTGGTGATATGACTCGAGTATAAATGGTTCTTGCTGATATTATCTGTTTCACTGAATCCCCAATGTGTTGAAATGTTTGTCTACGGTGATATTTAACAGATGTGACCACCTTGGAATTAAGTTTAGGGTGTACAGACACACAGTCTGATATATTGCAAATAAATAAAGTGTAAGAAAGCAATGTGAAAATAGCATGTTCTGAAAACAAACACTTGGAACACTGGAACATACACATGACAAATAAAGTTCTGTGTCCCTGAAGTCAACTTTTTGCAGCCTTAAAGTGAGAACAAAATCCACATAATTTCTCTTATGATGATTTTCAAGCACTTTAAAAAAATGTTCAGGCCATGATATATTATTGCCTGTATCAATCTTATAATTAGTTATAAATAAATGATATGCAAACAAACCATTATACTAACTTGTTTGTAGCCTTTTTAAAGTCCAGCTTATCCATAAATCTGTTTAAAGCCCTGCTGGGGAGAAATTCTTTCCATTCGTCTTGCTAATAAACAAACACATTCCTTCAAATGATTTACACCAAAAGACAATACTGTGTGGTCGTATGCCTCTGTAGGAACAAAAACACAGCAGCAATGTGTCAAGTGAAAACCTGTGCCTAGCACAGACTGCTCACTTTATGCCACTATAGGGGAACCCATGCAGTTAATGGCATGATAAGATTGATGGATCTACATTTTGATATATTTTTCACTTTCTTGCCAAGATTTGGATGGGAAAATTGAAAACACACTTCTTTCTGTATAGGTGGCAACAAGTCATTCAAGTAAACAAACACACTGGTTGTTTGTTCCTACCTTTCAACCTCCTGAAAGAGACTAAGTAAGTATTTCTGTAAAACTCCTCTCAAAATAAATTGTAGCACAAACATACTCAACTTCTGACTGTTTCATTAGAAATTATGTCTGGACCCCCAATTAACTTGTCTTTTTTCACTTTTCTTTGTGTTCAAAATTTGGTCACCTCAACTACCAGTCAGGATTAGGATAAAGGCATTGAACCTGTAGTTCCTGCGCTGCATGCAGCTGTTTTCCAAACATCCAGTAGTGTTCCAGTCAATACTGTAAGGCCAACTGTATTGTCCAGCTGTAAAAATGTGTACCATATACACTGAATTAAAAATCTGTCACCAGTTTTGCTGAACCTTAAGAGAGGAGGTGAGCATGAATGTACACACATAAATGACTATCTTGAGCCCCCTTAGCTATGGTTTCTAAATCCAAAAACTAAAAGTCAGATTCAAATGCAAACTTTAACAGTGTGTGTTTGGCTTACACTGCCAGGATTGCTCCCGATCCTATGCTTGATCAGCAACTGAAAATTTGATCAAAACTGGCTTGCTTTTCATTTCTTTTCTTTTCTTTTCTTTTCTTTTCTTTTCTTTTCTTTTCTTCTTTCTAAGCTGTCAAATTGCAAAATATTTCATTCATCATCAAAGTAAGCCACTTGTAATTTGGCTCATTTGTACAATCACCATTTGGACTCAAAATGGCCTTCACTGGTCAACAGCCACTGGAGCCCCTGTCACACCTTGAAGATTTAACAAGCTTATGCCAACTTGGGGAAGAAAACTGCAACACGCGGAAAAAGATTGAAATTGGTTACACCCTTAGGTAAGCTAGATGATCTTGAGCTGTATCGTCTGCATTATAAGGCTAGAATATTTTTTTGCAGCTCCATCCTGATGTTTTTGGCCAAAAATTGCTTAAAATGGCTGTTTTGATTGTAAATGTGGCTGACCCTTTTGTTACTAAAGAATTGTGGGTTGGTTTAGAGAAAGACTCTTATAACATTAAATAGATGTCAGAAAACTCCACCATCTTAGTTACAGTAGTATGCCAAGTTCCATATCCCATAAGCAAACAATTTACTTCCACATCTTTATGTTTAGAAAGCAGCTGCTGGTGGCATAACTTCAGAATGTATTTGCAGGTTTTAGGAATTGGATGCCAAATACTGTCATATGAGTGTTCATAAGATCACACTTATTCTTACTCACTAAATGGAATTTATGCAATACTACATTGTCAAATGAATAGGTTACACATTTTAGTTTATGCAAAATGCTTGCAGTCAATGCACTACACCAAAATGTCATGTTGAAATGTTGAAAAGCAACGCCATCTATTCTGAGTGAAGAGGTTAAAGAAGTAGTATGAATTTGACCCTAAAAATGATAAATGAGACCTATTAATGATGTAAGTCTTAAAACATGAACTGTGTGGACAAAATTATTGGGCCACACCTATTAATCACTGAATTCAGGTGTTTTATTAAGTCTCATTGCCACAGGTTAATGCAGTTGTAAAATCAAGTACCTAGCCATGCAGTCTGTCTTTGAAAACATTAGCGAAAGAATGTTTTTTTTCTCGAGGAGCTCACTAAATTTGGGCTTGGTACTGTAATACGTTGCCACTGTTGCCACAAGTCAGTTTGTGAATTTTTTTTCCCTCCTAGGTATTTCACAGTCAACTGTAAGAGGTATTATTGGGAAGTGAAAATATTTAGGAATGACAGCAAATCAGCCATGCAGCAACAGGCCACGTTAAAGTTACAGGGCAGAGTTGCTGGGTGCTGGGACAGTGCATAAAAGTTACCAACACTGGGCTGACTCAATAACTGCAGAGTTCCAAACCTCCCCTGGCATTAACATCAGCATGAAAACCATGTGCTGGGAGCTTCATGGCATGTGTTTCCATGGGTAATCTGATAAATCCCAGTCTTGCATCACCAAGGAAAATGCCAAGCTTCAGATGGAGTGGTGTAAAGCATGCCACAACTGGACTGTGGAATAGTGGGAATGTGTTCTGTGGGATGCTGAATCACATCTCTCTATCTGGCTGTCTGATGAATGAGCCTGGGTTTGGTGAATGCCAGCAGAATGTTACCCACCTGACTGTACTGTGTCAACTGAAAAATTTGGTGGAGGAGGGACAATGCCGTGGGGTTGTTTTACTGGGGGTTGACCTGGGCCCCTAAGTCCCAGTGAAGGGAAATCTTAATGCTTTGGCTTACCAAGACATTTTGGATAATTCTACGCTTCCAACTTTGTGGGAACACTTTGGGGAAGGCCCTTTTCTGCTCCAGCATGATTGTGCTCTTGTGCACAAACCAAGGTCCCTAAAGGCATGGTTGGATTAGTCTGGGGCAGACTGGTCCACAGAGAGCCCTGACCTCAACATCATCAAAAACCTTTGGGATTGACTAGCACGCAGATTGTGAACCACGTCCTCTGGTCCAACATCAGTGTATGCCCACAAAGGCTTTTCTGGATGAATGAGCAAAAATTGCCACACACACACACACACACATACACACACACACACACACTCCAAAGTCGTTTAGAAACCCTGTTCTAAAGGCTCCTGTAAGCGTAATGTGTAGGTGGCCCAAAACATTTGTCCATATAGTCTAGTTCCAAAAATTACACAAGGTACATCACCTTACAAAATGTTTCCCCTACATTTAACTTAAATAATCAAACTAAATCTATTCTAGCTTGTCATGCTGCAGTGACTTCCTGTTTGCAGAACCATATTGATTTCTTGCAGCAGTTTATTTAAAATAGCATGCGCACATGGTGCAATCACTTGAGGATTTCCATTAAATCTCAGCTTCCCTGTGACTGACAATTTGATGATATAATCTACGGGATTTCAAAAATAAGTTTAAATTGTTTTTCCACTATTACTATTGGCTGTTGGCTCTGGGAATGAAGTCCTTTGGAATGAAACTGTGAAATGCACAAAAGTCAACAATTTGAAACATTTGAAAGGAATCTGCTTTCACATAGTATTTCTGCAAAAAAAGGATTTGGACGTCAGAATCTGAACTGCATAAATTGCGAGAAACAGATACTTTGTACATATTTGTATAAATATTGTCATTCCACTATCAAATCAGTATGAATCAGAATTAAAAAAAATGGGTCACAAACAATTCCCAGGCCACACAAATATGTCTCTCTACCCTGGAATGTACCACATCTCCAAACTGCCAGGAAATAGAACTGTGGGTCTGCAGTGTATCTTGTGGAATTTAATGCTGATAAAAAATATAGAGCAATAGAATGTTTGCAGGGTGGCGTTTACCTTGTGATGATCTAGGTCACAATATAAGTGACAATATGACCAATATTAGAGGGCCAATAATGTGCAAAGGGGGAATTAATTGAGGACAATTTAATCAGGAGCATTTTTGCAGAGAGTAACTTTGGTTACTCAATTCACAAATCCAGTAATGTGGTGTAAATTTACATGGAATGAGGGAGTCCGAGGTTACTACAGTGTCAGCTGTCAGCTACAAACAAGCTGTTAGCTGTGGTCATTCTGTGGTTTCATGTGTTTCTGGCAGCAATACTGGGTTGGTGGAAAACTACAATTAAAACAAGGATACAATGAAAAAAATTATTTATGTGGATAACAATATCTAAATTCAATTAAACCCATGCAACAATATATATATGTAACTGTAAGAATTTTTTGATGCTATAATATCTCTTGGCACAAAAACTTCAGTTCTACCAGGTCAAATGACATATACTGTACTGACCTATTTAGCAGAATGTCCACTGTTGACTTAGTTTGTCAAGAACAGCCATGGGGAAAGAGGAAGATAAGTTATGACTTGAAGATTGTGCAAACAGACAGATGAGTCAATCTTTGTGAAAACAAACCGGCATGGATCAAGACAGCAACTGGGATGAAAAAGTAACCCTGACAACTGATAATTCCAGCAAAAGTAGCGTTTTAAGAAAAGCATATGTCTTCATATATAAAAACAGTTTGACATAACCTGGCAGAATAATAGCATCCCATGAAAGAGGGTGCTCATATCAAGTGGAAATACCTTGTCTCTTAAGGGGTAAATTTGAGGGAAGCAAATTTACAAACATACAGTTTGTTCCCACACATCAGAATAATATGAAGTTATAAAATCTGTCAGTCATCAAAATGCAAACACACCAGAACCACACTTTGTGCTAAGACAAAGGAAAAGATGCAGAAGTATTTGCACTCTAAACACATACTAGACTGACAATTTCCTTTCAAGTCTGATGGCTTTTGGGGTTGAATAAAAGTGTCCTTATTGACTTGAATGGGAATGGCCAAGGCTTAGACCTCTGAGTTTTAAAAAAAAGTTGACATTTTGTTATGAAAATATTAGTTGCTTGCATGAGAGCTAGATAGATAGGCGACAGCTGATGTGATGTCATAATGGGAACCAAACTTCCCATTCAAACCTTAATTTTCTTCTGATTTCTTTCACTTGTGTAATTTAGCCAATCTTTTATCAGCTTTATCATAGCCATGAGACAAAATACAAACTGTTATGCATTCCTACACTTAATACTACTTTTAATCATGCACATAGTACTTTTAATGTGATTTATCTTTATGTAACCATTTAACAATGTCTTAGCTGAACCCCTAAGTGCTTTCCAGTGCCTGAACTGCTATATTTGCATGCCAAAAAAGATTGAGGTTTAAGTGAAATACTCAGTTTTGCTCACAAAGATTCCTAAATGACTAAAATACATTGCCTGGCTCAAAAAAAGTCACACATGCTAATATTTCACTGGCCCCCCTTTAGCTTTGTTAAAGGTATGCATTCTGCATTCACTATCCCATTGTTTCAGTGAGCACATGTAATGTCCCTACATTTATTTCAATCCAAATCTGCGTAATTTTTTCTAGAAGATCTCGTATTGATGATGGGAAGGTCGGACCACTGTGTAAAGATTCCCATTCGTGTTAAAGTCTGGACTCTGCTGTGGCCAGTGCATGTGCAAAAATTATGTTTCATGTTTCCTGTACCACTATTTCATAATTTGAGCCCAGTGAATCCTGGCATTGTAATTTTGGAATATGCTCATGCTCCCAGGGAAGAAAATATCCACTGACGGACAAATCTGGTCAATCAGTATGACCTCTTTATTTTAGGGTCACATCATTGCTGAACCCACACCTGACCAGCTGATGTAATCCCAGATCATAAAACTGCCCCCACAGCCTTGTACAGTAGGCACTATGCATGATAGGTGAATCACTTCATCAGTCTCAATTCTTACCCTGTTGCAGTCTTTAGTTGTTTTAATTGCTTAATGCAGGCCAGTAATTTGACCCATCTGAAATGGAGTAGCATCTTTTCCACCACTCCTGCCATGTTTGTTTAAGCCACCAGAAGCAACTCACTACATCGGTCAGGGTTATATAACCTGTTGCCAGCCAAAACATATTAATCACAGCAGTAATTTTCCAGTGGAAGGCTCTTACCTATTTGCTTAGTTAAATCTAGGCGGTGACTGATTTTTTTTAAAAAAAATTTTCACCAGGTGTTTCTGTAGTGTAGTGGTTTACATATTTACCTTCCAAGTTAAAGATCTCTGGTTTGATTCCAGATAGGGACACAAGCTCCTCTCATCATGGAGGGTTGTTTCAGTAAGGCATCTGATATAAAGCATCTGTCAAATTGCTGATGTGGTTCAATCAGCTGTGGTGGGGGAAATTACAAGGGAGCAGCTGAAGGTACAGTGTATCTGGCTGCTTCACTGTTTCATTTAGTACCTCCTTTAGCAATGGTTAGAGTGGTTCACCTTTTATTAAAGGAAGGGAGAGAATGCCCTCCTACAATTCAAAGAGAAAAAGACTTACAAGTAACTAAGATCATGATTTAAACTGCTGCTGCATTTTCCATTATATGCCATAACATGCTAATATGCTGATGTTTAAGCTTTCAATGACTTTTTAAACCCACAAATGAACAATGAACATTAAACCAGTATTTTAAAACCTACTTGTTATAAGGCTGTTGCCTTGCGTGAAGCACTTTATTTATACAGCACTTTCCTAATCACATGTTACAAAGAGCTTTATTAAGGGAAGATCATAATTAATTTGCATTGGTTATGCCCTCATTTTGTGTGTTGCTCTTTTACTTTTAGGATAGTGATATTTAATATTACTTTAGGTGTGCTAAAATCTTTAATAAGGGCAAGAGTTAAAGTCGATCATCTCTTTAGTGCGGATGAAAGTATGAGTGGACAACAGGGAAAGCAGCAACCACTGCATTTCATTATATTCTTTCTGTAACTGTGGTAATAAAGTGATATTTTTCACTAGGGTTTTTACATGTCTATCAGTTGTATATGATAAAAAGGTGAGAACACATAGGGTGAAGTACCACTGAAGTAACAACAGCACACCCACATCAACAGCATCCAACATAAAGTAGTCTAGTGTAACCACAGTCCTTCGGAATTCTCCTTCAAGCGATTCCGTGATCTCATGATGTTTTCCATCAAGGTCAAGGAAAAATAATTAGGAAAAGACAGACTATTTTTGACTGATCACAACCTTAGTTCAATAAGGAGAGATCACTGAAGAATTTGAACATGATGCACTGGGATACAGAGTTTAGGTAATAAAGTGTTTGGTGATTAAACTCCAGCAAAGCAATACAGCAGAGAGGAGTCCAGCAATGGTAGGAGGTAAGACAGGACCCCTCTGGAGTCTAGACAGTGACGGTAGAGGTGGAGATGAAGCAGGTGGAGACTTGGATGAGGATCTGAGTAACAAGAATGAGGTGGAGATGAGGAGGACGAGAGTCTGGAAAGCAGAATAACAAATGAGCAAAAAGATTTAAAGAACATAGAACAAAGGCTGTTTGGCTCACAGAAGGTGGTCAAATGACAATGACAGAATTGAGTTTGACAGCATGAGAGCGTGGGAAAGCAGAAGTGATGTAAAGAACAGTCTATCAGCCCGAACACCCAAGAATGCAGACAGATGAGTTAATACAAATCTTCCTTATTGAACTTGTGCATAAGCTTCAATATGTCACAATACATGTAGCTGCAGTACAGACTAAAAGTTGAAAGGAAAAGTATGCAAGTTGGTTTCATGATCTTCCAGCCTTTAATCAGCGAGTCGATTGTTTGCTGTGATAACTGAGCTGTTGTGCTGGGTTTGATGCTAAAGTGATCTTTGTTATTTTTTCATTAAATAATTAGTCGATAGTTTAGTGTGTTTGTTGTTACAGGAGAGTTTTGGGGTTGAATAGATGCTAAATTCCTTAAGCATACAGCAAACAAGGGCGTCACATTTTTCTTTTTATATCAGAGCTCCAAACTTCACCCACACAGGATTATTTAAAACCTTGCATATAAACATTTTCTTGCAGCCTTGGAGTTCTACCTGTGGGAACATGACAAGAACTTGATAAAACCTTAATTATTTGTGACCTTTTCTAAGTATTTGTTACAGCCTATTATGCCTCTAATCCTCCTGGTATTTTTTGATGTGTGCCATTATACAGTAGTATTAAATAAGCTCAGCTCATACTAATTCAAGGTTCAACATCATTTATTTTCCTTATGGAATTCAAGGTTGCACAAAGGTTTAATGTTAAAGGGCTGGTGATAAGTTCAGTAATCTCACAGCCTGATGAAAGAAAATGCACTTAAGTCTGGTGGTAGTGACTACTTTGTATTGCTTGCCAGTGGGCAGCAGGGCAAGCAGGCTGTGGCTGGTGCGGCTAATGTCTTTTAGCAGCCTTTGGGCTCTGCACAGACATCTGACAATACTGTCATGACTTATGCCCAGCAGATGGGTGATGATGATGATCTGGGCAGTTTTTATCAACTGCTGCAGAACCTCTCGGTTTTGGGTTGCACACATCTCAAACGAGTATGTGGTTATTCCACTTAGATTGCATCTCATTGATCCTCTTTGGAAGTTCACAAGTACTTGATACAATTCTGTTTTGTTTTTTTTAAATTCATTTCTACTGGGATGCAGCCTGTATGGACAAAAGTATTGAGCCATTTACACATTGCCCATATATTAGCTTTTCTGACACCCTGTTGTGAATCCATGAGCATTAATCTGGATTTTTGTCTCCTCTTTGCTGCTAGAACAGCTTTCAGTCTTCCAGCAAGGCATTCTACTGTCATAGCTAGCTCAGAGGAAGGACTCAATGTGCAGGCAGTGGTTCACAGTCAACAGAGTCTTTATTTACAAAAGCAAACTCAGTGGGATGGTGCAGAAGTGGTGAGAGCTGTACAAATCCAGTGGGGTACAGGTGAAGTGCCGGCTCTGCTCTCTCGCTCTCTCAAGAGTTCATTAAAAGTCCACAGTCACAGTTTCTCAGGGTGAGGTAAAATCCAGTAGAGATCCAGCAGGTATCCACAAGGGGTCCAAATGGGTCCAGTGCAGGGCTAGGTCAAGGAGAGCAGAGACAGAACATCCAGTGGTGGCATCCTTTACAACACTCTACATGACCTGCAGCTGCTCGGTCATGGAAACGCATGCCAGGAAGCTCCTACTTCACAGTTTTTGCGCTGATGTTAATGCCAGAGAGGGTTTGGACCTCCACAGTTATCATCTCAGCACAGCTTTGGTGACTTTCAGGCACTATGTGCTTCAGCACTCAGTGACTCCTCCCTGTAACTTTACGTGGTCTGACACTTCATGGCTAAGTGGCTGTGGTTCCTGAACACTTCCACTTTGCAATAATACCACTTTTAGTTGATTGCTGAATATCTAGGAGGGAAAATTTTTCACAAACTGACTTGTGGCAACTGTGGCATCCTATTACAGTACCACGTTCAAATTCAGTGAGCTCTTTAGAACAACCCATTCTTTTAAAAAAAATGTTTGCAAAGGCAGACTGCATGGCAAGGTGTTTGATTTTATACACATGTAGCAATGAGACTGAATGAAACACCTGAATTAAATGATTAAGAGTTTGTCCAATACTTTTGTCCATACAGTGTATATTAACTTGCACCACATGCCTGTGTGAATGACCTAAACCTGCGACTTTAATGCTTCCAGCAAAATCAGTTGAAAAATTGAGCAGCCAGTAATGCTGCCTGAAAAGTAAGAAAACTGGGCTGTTATACAATGTTACCATAAAAGTAAAGTAGGGAGGGGGAAAAAGGAGATGATAGCAGATATTAGCTGGATAGTTTAATTCAAGGTCAGTGCATCAGTCTCATTACCACAATTTTATCATACATTTCTGACAACAGCCATGTAGGAAACTGAACAGTAGAACTGGTTGGATTACAATAGAGCAAACTGAAGTTTCTCACATTCCAGAAATCCAACTGCTTTTCTTATTATTATTTGGACTGATCTAGAAGAAGATTTCCTATGGAGCTTTCCCTTGCTCGAGGTGACCAAATGAGGGCTAATATCAGACTTCTGATTTGGTAGTCTCCATATTTGGGTTTGACAAATTCCAAATCTGTTTCATGTGATAAAGTAAATGTTGTATCATTTAAAAAAATTAAAGGTATAAATGAAAATGTACCTTCTTTTTAGAAAATTACAGCCACTTAAAAGTTGCCAGCTGTGCTGTGACTTCAAACAGACTTATCTCAAGGTCTCGGTCTGTTGAATTTAACTCGACACTCAATACAGTGTGAGAACAAGCAGGTGGGCTGTGAGGACATTCTCTCTAACATGAGATGTGTGCTGTTCAGCCAAGTGCGAGAGCACATTTAGTAGATTTGCATAGTGTATGTTTGAAGAGCTAAGAAATAAGCTTTCTCACCATGGTGCAAAAACAACCAAGAGAGGGAGAAATGTGTTTTCAAAGAGCATCAGAGCTTGATGGAACATCAAGGCGCGCAGCCCCAGATGCGCATGAATGCCAGTCACACAGCCCACCTTCACTGGGGCAAAACGTGACACTCCTTCTCTTCTTATGAATCTTGTGCTTGTTTTTCTTGTTTTCGCTTTAATTAAGGTGGATGACATTGTACCAGAACTTTTTCTTTTCCTTACTTTCCTGTCAGTTTTTGATATTACCCTGGCCAGTGCTCAGGAAGCCGCATGTGCAAAGCAGCCTGGACAGGAACTGCTTTGTTTTTTTCTGGAAATATTTTATCACACTGCCTGGAGGTCCCAGCATTATAAGAAAAATACACTCACATCTCCTTTACATAATGTAGCTTTACTTTATATACACATTGTAACCACTCATCATTCAATCCCTTATTTTGCCTCATGAAAATAAGATTACATGCCGGTCACCTTATAAATGACTTAACAGTTTGGTCCCTTAGCTCATCTCTAACTCACTCAATTCTTATAACCCTGCCAGGCCTCTCAGGTCATCAGACAAAGATCTTTTGAGCTGCACTCAGAATTCACAATTACATCTGAGTCCAAGTGTTCTCTGGAACCAACTGCCTGTTAACTGTCTTTACATTCAAGAACAAAATCTCCTTGTTCTTCCAAGCATATGGGTAATTACTGTTAATTATTTTGTATGCATATCTGTGGATATCGGTATTGTAACATTAGTGGGGTTTTTTACAGTTTTTGTGAGCTGAACACAGAATTGTGTATTAATTTTGTTTCACCATTTTTACTCATGCTGAATTACAGGGCAAGGAGTTACAGGTGCCTGCATCTGAACTCCCATAGTGAGCTATATTCTTTTTACATACTGAGATAAGGATGTTGGCGTGATATAAGAGTGGGTGATAATTATTCCAGTCCTGTAATGCTCATTGTTATTGTACAGTTATGGGAAAAAGACAGTTTGTTCAAGTCAAACAATTAAGCATACTGCATGATTCAGAAGCTTGTAGAACCACTTTTGGCAAGAATAAGTTGACGTCATTGTTTTCTGTATGACTTTATCAGTCTCTCACATTATTGTGGAGGAATTTTAGCCCACTCTTCTTTAAAAATTTGCTTCAGTTCATTGGGGTGCGTGGGCATTCATTTCTGCACAGCACTCTTAACCATACTTTTTCATTTGGGTTGAGGTCTGGACTTTAACTGGGCCACTGAAACACCTTTAATCTTTTCTTTCTCAGCTGTTCTGTTGTATATTTGCTGGTGTTGTTAGAAATAATTTGAATCTGGACATCAGGCATCTGTCCTTTGAGTCTCTCACACTCAGAAGCTCATTCTGTGCTACCATAACTGACCTTGTTTTGGAACATCATGTATTTTCTTAAGAGTACAAGATGATGTATGTTTTTGTTTGAAGTACACTGTGTATAAGTTATGACCTTGTTTGTTCAAATTATAAGACAACATAACCAGCCAGGACTGGTTTCTGTGTGCTAAGAGACAGGCTATATTTTTGTCTATCATTCTCTGCTGTGTTAGATACGCGCCTGAAATCAACAGCCACACACTTTGATTATCACACTGTTTTGGACAGTTAAGCCTGTCCACGTCAAGAATAGATGGCCAATTACAAACGGGTTTGTGTCAATTCACCTCTGTTTCGGGGCAAGGCCCAGCCCAAGAAGATAAATGTGAACTGATTCCTGTGATCT
>VUQH01044477.1:1861-17290 GCA_015106775.1 Etroplus canarensis | reverse complement strand
ACACCAGTGACATGTTTCAAATGTTTTTTGGGTCAAGCAACTTATTCAGATCACAATTTTCCAAGCTGGTGCTTAGTTAACTCTGGCTATAGTGTTCTAGTGAATCACGCATTCATCTCACCATCTTTTTATGAATTTCATGTGTATGGTGCGGCTGTAAGTTAAGCTCTTTTCTCACATCACACAATTTTGGTGAAAGCAGGTTGGGATCATTTCCACTCTTGTCCTTTTTGCAAGTGGCACACAACAGGGAATAGTTTGCTTCAGGCAAGTTCATATTTTTTTACTGGACTACTGTGTGGTTTAGGTGAGGGAGCTGCTGGTTAGAGCATACCGGAGGTGGCACACATCATGCCCACTCACTAGTGGTATTAGCTGCAGTATTTGCACATTCCGAATGTCATTGGAGGTTTACATTTTAATTTGCACCTCTGTTTTGTAAGTTTCAGAAAAGTTCAGGGCTACATTGCATGTGTGAAAATGGTTCAGATTCCTCTTGCTGCTTTACATGCTACTTGGCTGTGCAGTGGAGCCTTAAAGAAAAATGTTACAGTTGAGGGTAAATGTTAAAACCACTGATATTGCTACTCTGCAGAATACTTTGTCACTTAAACTGTCATTTAAAACATTTTGAGTTGGACTGAATAAAGCTCGTTTGTAAGACCTCTTCAGAGAACTGTAAAATTTCAGCTGCTTTTTTGCTTTTGGTTTTGCACTACCGATAGAAATGCTAATGTGATGTAATGGCCAGCTGACAATCGACCAGCAGCAACTACAACCACAAAAAGATGGAGGATGTTGAGATTGCAGTGGTGTGCTTGTTGTGTGCTGTATGTTTAAAAAGGCAAGATTTCCTCCAGAAAAGTTGTTAGCCTTGGTGGCTGTTAGTGGCCGGAGAGCAGGAGGGGTTTTTAGTCCACTCTTTTTACCTTGGACGTTTGTGCTTGGAGTGATGTCAAGCCTGAGTTCATGTTTTGCTCCCCAACAAGATAGAGCCAGTCAGCCATCTCTAACAATACCTGCAGTGCATCACAATGCCTACTTTTTTGTTGTTGTTTTTTTTTGTGCTTAAAAACACCACTGTATCATGTTCATGCATAGAGATGGGTTAATGCTCTGTGCATGGCTTACTTAGTCTGTCAGAAATGTACAACAGTGGTAGTGCAGATTATAACTTCAACAGTTTTGCTATTGTTTACATGTGCTGTTGTCATCTTGGATTATAAAATCGGGATTTGTTTTCTGCTTTGACTTTCCAAGCAGGAAGTCCGACTTGAGGGAGCATTCCAGTTGAAAAATCTGTCTGGGAATTTGGGATGTCTGACTTACCACATCAAATGGAACTATCGATTAATTTGATAACCAATTCATCTTTCAAATAGTCCATCAATTATTTGGATTAGAAATGTATTTTTTTTCTCTCTGCCTGAAGATTTTAAGTTAATGCCTTAATAAGAGCTTTTTGACATTGAGTCACTGATGCTATTTAACCTGTTGTAAAAATTCTGAACTTCAGTTTTACCAGATTTAATGCATTTAAATCAAATTGATGCACGAAGTTTCACCCATTTTATTCATAGTATTATTAGGCAGCCACTGTATTTTAACCTTTGGAAAGAAAGTGTGCCATATATACTAGCTTTTATGCTTTCAAATTGTTTTTTTGACTTTTTAAAAAATATTTTATTTGCTAATAAAAATGTACATGATGCAGTGATAGGACAGCATGTCCTTTTTCCTTCAGTGTGTATGTCTCTTTAGCTGGCCCAAATTGAATCAACGGATTTTTTCTGTCTTCTGTGGTGATCTAAGCGGAAAACCTTTGGAGTGTGCAGAATATTTTTTGCTTGTTATATTATCAGCAATTAATAAAAAAAAAAAAAATCATTCATTGTTTCCTGAGTAAATATGTGGATTTATTTAAAACAATATGTAAACCTACATTTTCTCAACATTAAAACAGACTGAAATGAATATAATTTACTCAAGCTATTGAATTTAACACTTTAGTGTCCCTGTAGTGTAGTGTAGTACACATTTGCCTTACAAGTGAAAGGTCCCTTGTTCAATTCCAAGTGAGGATACAAGCCCCTCTCATCATGGAGGGTTGCATCAGAATGGGCATCTGGCATAAACGTCTGCCAAATTACCAATGCGAATTAATCCACTGTGGCAACCCCTTGGGGAGAATACAAGAGAGCAGCCGAAGGTATATTGAATTTAACGCTTTCATATAGAGTTCAGGACATGTTTTCATAACATCGTTTTCATGGCGATCAAAGTCACAGCAACATACACCAGTGACAGAAAGGCAGAGATAGCAAACATTTGCCTAGCAATGTGCACCTCTTATAATCTGCCGAATTCTGCAGGCGAACATTTTGTGTGGGTCTGCACATTAACCTACACAATACCACATAAACATTATTTACAGTAAATAGTGAAATTTCAGTTCTAAATGACTCTCATATACAGTAAGTGTGGGCGTTTTCAACAATTTATAAATAAATGCAGACTCTGTAAGACCCAATATAGAGTTTTGTATTTACTTACTTACCAAAGTAATTGCTATGAATCAGGAACAGCTTCATGGCACTTTTGAGCTTAAATACCATAAAACACTTTTTAAACCACAAAGCAGAATGACAGCCCTAACAACTCTTATTAGCCATGTTTGACTCTGGGGGGATTTATAGTACTGCGGTAGTGCATTTGTATTTGCCTACACAGAGCCACTCAGACAGGAATGCAACAGACGCAAATGTACTGCCGTGCAGCCCTCCAAAAATTTTACTGCTCTTGGCTTAACACTGATGATGATGTGCATAGGTCAAATGCTGATTGGTTGAAAACTAGTCTGGGAAAGGGAGGAAGCAATGGTGGAGTTCCCAATGTAGAGGGACAAGCCTGAAAAAACATCAAAAATTTTAAAAAAGGCAGGAAAAGCACAGAGAGTGGCTGCAGTGGATATTTTACATTGTTTTAAACACTCAGTTTCACTTCAGCTCTTTGGTTGAAATAAATTTTTTGCCAATTTGAAGGACCAACAACAAGCAATAGTAGCCCACAGACCAACCGGTTGTTTGTGACACTGCCCCCTGGTGACAATAAACGGCTGCCACATGTAGATGATGATGGTCTGAAACTGTGAGTAGGCTTGCCAAAGGACCCACGCAGTACTGTAAATGAGCCATCGCCCTCACTGTGCTGTGGGCTGTGGTGTAAAATTGGTAAACATACTGAAGAAAAACATTGTGATCAGTCAATCAATAAAATTACTGGCACGACCTGGCAATGTATCGACATGTTTGAAAGCTCTCACCGTGGACTGACAGCTTGTTTGAAGTTTACTTAGGCAGGTACTCTGGTATAACAAGCTCCTCCGCTGCTCCTTTGTAGTTTCCCCAAGGGTTCGCCACAACAGATGAATCTGCATTGGTTATGTGGCAGACGGATGCCCTTCCTGATGCAACCCTTGATGGTGGGAGGGGATTGTGTCCCTACCTAGACTTGAACCAAGGACCTTTAGCTTGTAAGATGATTGTGTAAATCACTTTACTATGGAGGCGCTCCTCCTAGATAACAAGCAGAGTATGCAAAACACTATGGTAACATAATTAACATCACTAAGATTCATCTCAACTCGTAATCACACTGATTGACGTAAAAAGGCTCTGGTCTGTAGACTGGATGTGTAGAATAGCTGTTTTCTGCTGAGATACTGAATAACTGAAGTCATGCTTTGGTGGTTAGCTAATGTTGTGTTACAGTGGACACACTGTACAGCATTATTTTTCTTTTGTCTGAAATGGTCCTAGCTCAAGATGTTTTTTGTGTGTTTTTTTTTCTGCTATTCACTATTTTCTCTGTCTTCTTCTGTTATGTAAATCGAGCCTACGACACATAATATAGCACAAGTACACTGAGAGCAATAGTCAGGCTGATCACTAAGTAGATACTTGTGTGGATTAAAGAAGCATCGAAGCGGAGAATTTACAGAAAGGATTTGTTTGTAATTGATTTGTTCGATGTACTCAATGAATCATTGCAGCACTAATGCAGCATTACATTATGGAATAGCAGACCCATGTCAGTGCAGTTCTTCTTGCAAATTGTCAGTGCGGTTCTTTATTTTCTTTTAATACTGTTTTGGTTTCATAGTTTTCTGTCGACATTGCTTCACTGGACATGAAAGGTTGAAAATGTTGTTGTTCAAAAAGTGTTTAATCTGAAGACACAGTATTTAATGATGTTTTGTTTGCTTTTGTTTGGTAAGGACTTTTTAAACTTCGGTTTTCCTCTTGTCCTATTAAAAATCTGCTTGTTTGAGACAAAAAGCCTAGCCTTAATGTCAAACCCTGAAAATTATGGTAAGTCAAACATTCACTGCCTGGCATGTAAAGGTTGTGGTAAATTTTGGAGGAGGATGACTTATTTTCTTTTTTTAGAATGACATTGCATTGCTGGCCGGTGCCAGCTGCAGTAGCAATTTAGTGGGCTAAGTGCTCAGAGTGCATGTTGAAAGCTCAAAAGAGTGAAGCTAGGAATATATGAATGGAATAGCTGACTAGTCTCAGCATTTCAGTTTAGTACCACATTGTGCTGTAAATGTTAAATGCAAAAGTGCCATTTTCTAATCAGCTGGACAGATTGTTCATCTGACAACATGCTGTGCTTAACCACTGGTTGCCAAACCTAAAAAATACTTGTCAGTTTATTAACTCATTTTTATGTTGTTCACAGTTCTGTGGTTGCACCTGTTTTTATATTTAAACATTCAGCCATATTTCTCAGTGTTTGCTGACTGAACAGGAGTGTTTTGTTAGTTCACAAGATTCCGGAAGAGTTCATAAGGCAGGAGCAGCCATTTGCATTCTTTGCATGTTGGGTAGCTGGTGGCATAAAGAAGCATCTGAGGGATATTTGCAATAATGTGTTATAAAACTGTTTACAGTAACTGCTGTTTGACAGTCATTATAAACCTAATGAAATGAAAGATGACACATCTGTGTGCATTAACAGTCCTCCAAGCTCACTGACAGTCTATAAGCATTGATGCAAGTTCATCTTTTTGTTGGGTATGATTGTGCAAATCCTACTCAAGCTCAGAGTTTATCTGTAGACAAAAGCTCACTTCATACTGTCAGAAGAGAGTCTGCATAAGGCTGAAGTAGATGATGAGCAAAAACTTTGCAGCAGAAGGGAGAGCAGGCACACAGATGGTCCAAGGTATTCTCACGATGCCGACCTTTACTCGTCATGAAATGAGCAGCTTGTTTTGTTTATACATAAGCCAGTGATTTCACTGTTATGATAGTATTGTCAGTATAATTTTCCACCTCAGATACCCACTTACACATATACACATTTTGTAGATATTTCAGGCAGAGGTCTTTGACACATACAGTCAGCTCATTTAAGAAGTTAAAGGTCTCCACTATTGTTTATATGGCTGCTGGCCAGGGTTTCCTAAAAGTAGTAAATAAGGTGTCAAAGTTTCTTTCCATGATCCCGGTCACTGACAGCAATGCAGCAAACCAGATGCCCCAGTTACATTGACTCTGTCCCCCAAAGCAATGTCCTGACCCAACGACCACAGATCAAAACAAGATATAGGGTTGGACCAACACTTGTAGAATAAGTGGTAGCTTCCTTGAAATTGAAATTGCTCATTTCCCATGTTTCTTTCCGTTGCTTTCTCCACCCCCGCTCAATCCAGAGGGAAGGCATCTCTCAAAGTGAAAGAGTGCAGGGAGAGAGACACAAACAAACTGAGCTGGAGACTGAGTAGCAGCCATAGAAGAGTTGTGACACAGCTGAAAAAAAAATGAAAGAGAGGAGAAGAGAAAAAACAGCTGTATTCAGAGTGATTATGTGAGGGAATCTGTGGCCAAGTCTCGCTCTCTTCTCTGTTGACTCTGTTGACACTAGATGGCAACGTTTTGCTGTATAGCTTCTTTCACTAGCCTTCCTTCATCTCCTATCTGTTATTGACTCCTTGCTTAATAATAGACACACTAAGGTCATGTGTATATGTGTGACTGTATATATCTGGCTAGGCTGAAGGGTGGTGATGGAGGGGGGTACGGGATGGGGGACTGCAAACCCCTGTGACCCCTCCCCCCTCCCCTCAGGTTCCTGTTCTCCGCCCTGAGTGAACCCCCTGCTCTGTAGAGCTGGAGGTGCTGAATCAGGTAGTGAGGCTGAGGGAAATCTTGCTTATCTGTGTGGAATTTTATTATTTTCAACTATTTGGATCATGATCACTCCCGTTCTCCTTCCCTCCCTCTTCCTCCTTTTCACCTTGTCACGCAAACACAGGCTTCCCTCACACAGCCTTGCCAGTCTGCCGCTTTGCTTCCTTCCCTTGTCTGTGCTGCCTCACCCTTGCTTATCACGCCAATTAACATTTTTAGCTCCTGCCATTTTTTTTCCTCTCTCTTCCCCTCTGAGTCTGTCTCATCTTTGTATTCTACTTTGGATGGGATGATTTATCAAAATTGCTATTTCAGATCAGTTTGTACCTCTTGTACGATAGGCCAATCACTACAGGAGTAACATTTAAACGATAATGCTTGGGCAGTTACTCAATTAGTAAATCTTTATTTCCATATATTCTTGAAATAGAATGACCGGAGATCAAAGAATACAAAGTCTTCCACTGGAAAAAAAAAACATAAAATGGAAAACAATGCTACGATGTAAACAAAATAATTATTGGAATTCTACAAAATGATTTTCATATTCTTTTTTTCTTTTTGCTGACAGTGGACTATCAGTTCTTCAGTTAACAGATGAAATAAGGGACTGGATTTGTCCAGATTTGGTTAGAACAGAATTATCACTTGCTGCTTTAAATTAAAAGCTCACAGGTAGTTGTACCCAGTGCCAGTATGACTTTTGTCATGTTTGTACACACAAGTCACATATCTACACAATTACCTGTCACTACAAATATTCAAGTCATGAAAATCGGTCTTAAGTAAACTTTGCAGAACTGTGCAGACTAGTGATGTCACCAGAACGATACCTAAGATACTTTCTGATACCAAAATTCTTAAAGCACAACGGTATTCAGCGTATGTACCGAAACTGCAATTCTTCCAGAACTGGCAGTATCCTACAAGTGTTCTAATCTATCATTATATGCTGATGAAGAAGGAGGATGCCCATAAGCGCCGGGAAAGCTACAAAGTGCAGAATGAAAACTACATGTAAATGGACTAGTACTTGTATAGCACGTTTCTACTCTGTCTGAGCACTCAAAGCGCTTTTTACTACAAGCCTCATTCACCCATTCACACAGTACTTTAAATGTTCTCAGAGGTTTAGAATAACCAGTACACATTCATAAAGCATCGGGAGCAATTTGGGATTCAGCGTCTTACTGAGTGGCGGTAGGGGAGCCAGGGATTGAACCATTACTACCTATTGAGCCGCAGCTGCCTTGGAATTCAGGGTTTCAGTTAATATCAACACCATCCAAAGTATAATCCTTCTTATGTTAACCTGAAATGCATATTAGCATTTTGGTGGAGACAGCTGGCTTTGCTGTTTTGAAATCAGCTGTGTTCCGTAAGCAAAATGTTTACATGCTTAAGGTAACATAACTAATGTTGTGCTTGATAGTAATAACACTGTGTTGGTGTTCCTTTCAAAAACCTTGAACCTGGTAAAGAAAAAGTTCAAAAGTCATGAAAAATTTTGCCGTTCATAGGACTTTTTTGACATCTACACAAAACTGCTGCAGTACTAGCACATAAATCATATTAATGAATTTGCTTCTGTTGTTGCTTTTAATATACAGAAAAGCAATTTTTGTATTCTGATATTTTTAATCAAGATTATGTTTAAATGCATGTGAAAAGTTTTTTTCTTTTTCTTTTTTTTTACAGTGGTATTTAATTGAGTATTGAGAGTCATGAACATCTATTAGTATCTAAATTTCTGGTATGGTGCAGAGCAGACATATCTAATAACTGCCTTTCTGAGTGTATGACAGGAGTCCACTGAGCTATGAGGCACAGTTGAGGTTACAGAGGCAGCATTTTAGTTTGATGTTTATTCTCAGGATTAAAAACAAATGTGATTTTTCTACTTGTCTAGAGTCATGCATCCCTACTTATACATAATTGCATCTGTCAGCATTGTAGGCGTATAAATCTTCTAAAGGAAGACATAGGCTAATCCACTAATTAGTGTGTTTACATATACATGTGAGCACACACACGTGCATGTATGCTGGTAGTGAGCCTTATAAAAGCAGAAGCTTTTCCTGGCAATCAAGCTTCTCTGTAAGGCCCCCCATCTCCCTGTATGTCTCCTGATTTGGAAAATTCACTCCTAAGTAGAATCTTGTGTGTATGTGGCTGTGTGCGAGTGTATGTGTGCGTGCAGGTTTCATAAGAGCTCAGTGGAGAGAGAACATGAATTATAGAGAACAGAGCAGGGTCTTAACCATCCGGTTTGGAATCTCACACGCAAACCTTTTTTTTTCTTTTTTTTTTTTGAATGGCTTCTGTAGAAGCTCTTAGTTGTCTTCACGTTTGACTCTTGAAGTCCAATTCTGTTAAGATGGTATAAGTATTAACGCAGTGACTGTTGATGTATTTGCATAGCACATGTTTGATTATCAAGAAAACAAAAATGAAAAAAAATGAGCTCAAATTCTGTGTGATTCAACAATAAATGAGTGACACAGTAGAGCTATAGGCAGGTTTTTCAGGAATCTTAAGTTCTCTGTTTCTACTCCCAGTCTTCTATCTTTCCTTTTGTTGCTTTGGATTTTCTTTTGCTTTTATCTCTCTCTGCAGCATCTTCTCTCCTCACCCTCATTTCCTTCCACATTCCCTTCAGTTTCCCCTTATTTAGATAGCTGTGGTAACACAAGCATAAGCCCCAACTGATACACAAGCGCTCATGCTCGTAACCTTTTCTTGATTACCCCTGACCTCTTGACCTGTAATGACACAGCTGCCACTTTGATCAGCCAATCAGCACACGGCACCACCCATGTTCTCAGTGGT
This sequence comes from Etroplus canarensis, assembly GCA_015106775.1. NCBI lineage: Eukaryota > Metazoa > Chordata > Actinopteri > Cichliformes > Cichlidae > Etroplus > Etroplus canarensis. The sequence goes on along the minus strand of VUQH01044477.1, from coordinate 8,264 downwards.
GGTGCCATTGGCCTGATAAAAGGCTCTGATAGGCCCCTGCTGATGTATTTCCTGTTTTGGTGTGCTGCTTCATTTTTTATTTTCTCCACCAGCTGGTCCCCGCATTCCTCAAAGTCAGGGAGGGGGGCAGGGGCATCTCCGGGATGTTTATGTTCATGTGTGTGTAGGGGTGAGTGTGTTGGTTTTTGTGCAAGGGTCTAACTGTGTTTGTGTTTGGTAGCCTAGATAGTTTGGTCTGGGGCTGGAAGGGGGTGGAATGGGTGAAGGGCATGCTTGAAAAGGGGTGTTTTGTGTGTGTGTGTGTGTGTGTGTGTGTTTGTGTTGGGGCTGTTTACAAGTGTTGGCAAGGGAAATGGGGTGCATTGTAGGAGGCTGTGGGGCTGAATGACATACATGGAGGGGATAATGATGGTGAACAGCTGTTTATATATATGCCTCTACATGTCTGTAATAGGGTTGACAGAAGACATAGGCAAGGTTTAGGTGTAATATGGCTTTAAGGTATGATGGAAGTTTTGTGGGAAAAACTGAAGGGGATCAGTAGTTGTTGGTCGTCATTGCTGAAATGGACAGCTTTTGATTTATTTTTATTTATTTTTTGGCTTCTGCTGTTGTTGTTGTCTTCTGAGTGTCCAGTTCGAGACCAGATGGATGTGAATGTCTTTGTGGGTGGCTGGATGTGTATTTAGGTGGTGATGATATTTTCCGGAGAGCTCTGTTACCAGGCTCCAGTGTCTCCAGTAGCAGGCTGGGAGGAGACATGCCCAGACATGAAAACTACCATGCATGTGCGCGTGCACACATGCACTTTCTCACTCACACCCTCCATTTGTCTCTGGGCAGAAGTATGTGCCTATGTATCACTGGATGCCCTGCACTAGTATGTCGGGGTGTTTCTAAGATAAATCTTGAATTATTTTCAGATGGACACTAGAGGTGGTGTTCACCATCATTCTTGACGTCTGGTTCACAAAACCAAGTGTAGAGGAAGGTTTTGAATCTGTTGGTACCTTTTACATGGATTTTACTTTTTGATTTTTATTTTATTTTAATTTGGGTGGGGGGGTATGATTGCATTAGCAATAGGGGTGGGACAAAATATTAGTTGAAATGACTGTGAGGTACGCACAATACTGACCAAGTTATTTGACTATTTGACTGTTGCTGGGCTGTGGATGGGATGTCATTGTAATTGGAGGGATTCCAGGGCTCTTGAGCCTAAATTAAGCCACAACACAATGATCTTGCTTCCTGCAATTTATCCGTTTTTCAGAGATAGAGGTGATTTCACTTTGCTTTCTCTCTATGTGCAGCAGTAATTATCATGTCAGACTTTTTTTTTTTTTTTTTTTAGAATTTTTCAGCAGATTTTAAAACTCCATTTTAGCTGATAGAACAAATGCAAATAAAATAACCTTAATTTTATTCTCTTACATTTTCCACAGTAAATTAGTGAAGAGAGTGTGTTGAACATGGAAGGAGTACTTTGAGGTGCTGATGATAAAGACAAAAAGAGAGAAAGGAAGATGTTCGGAGGAAAGATAGTAAATCAGGAAGAGAGCAGCTTTAAAGAGAATGAAGACTAGAAAGGCAGTTGTCCAGATGACACATCTGAAGTTATTGAGATGTCTAGGAAAGAGAGCAGTGAACTTTTTAGCCTGATTTTTTTTTTAACACAACCTTGGAGAGCAAGAGGATGCCTGAGAAATGGAGAAGTGCAAGGGTACCAATCTTCAAGAATAAGGGTGATATGAAGAGCTGTAACAGCTACGGAGGGACCAAGATGATCATATCATGAAGATATGGGAAAGAGTTGTTGATGCAAGGTTAAGAAGAGAGATGATGATCAGCAACTAGCAGCAGTATGGCTTCATGCCCAGAAAGAGTGCTACAGATGCAGTGTTTGCTTTGAGAGTCCCAATGAAGAAGTATAGAGAAGGGCAGAAGGAGTTGCACTGTGTCTTTGTGGATCTTGAGAAAGCATATGATAGGGTGCCAAGGGAGAAACTGTGGAATTGTATGAGGAAGTCAGGAGTGGCAGAGAAGTATGCAAGGCTGGTGCAGGACATGTATGAGGACAGCAAGACAGTGGTGCGGTGTGTGGTTGGAGTGACGGATGGGTTCAAGGTGTGGGTGGGATTACATCAGGGATCAGTTCTGAGGAGGGGGAGGGACTGTCATTGTCCGAAAACGTATGTACCTAACTGTACACTACTGAAACAAACTTTGCATCTTCATCTGATAATATTTTGAAAAGTTCAATGATGCTGTGTGTTTGCATGGGAAAATAGTTCTAGTGCAAGATTAGGTAAAGAAACTAAAGGCTACCTTGCCAACTATATGGAGAGAGGGTTCAGTATAGGTGTGAGAAACTAAGCCAATGTTTGGAGCAATTAGGCTGAACTCTATAGATGGTTCTAAACCTCTATAGAGGTTTAAAAACCTGAAACCCAGGTTTCTGTCTTGAAGCCTTAGAGTGATTTTCATTATTGTAGTTTTATTACACATTAATTTCTGTTCAAACTGTGCATGATGCACGACCTCCCAATAATATGGTTCTTGGATACAAAATAATGGAAAAAATGTAAAGGATTGTTTTGTTTAAATAGTGTTTTGTAAGTTAGTCTGATTTTTGTTTAAAAGACCCTGTTTGGCAGAACAAAACTGAAAAGAGCAACAACTTTTTTCATATGCGTTGAAATTATCATAAGCAAGATTTGTAACTTGTCAAGGTAAGCTGGAGCAGTGGTAGGAAATGATTCAGTATTTAACTAACAGCTGAGAGCTTCAGGTATCAATATGTTTGACTGCTTTGGTTGCTGAAAATCGAGCATGATATGGGCTTAGTCAGTGCAAATGAACAATTTTTTTTTTCTTACAGATTTGTCACGCAAACACAGCTAGGGCTGCTCTGAGCTTTAATCCTGATAACCTCTACACTGTGGTCTCTCTCACTGTAGTCTAGCCAAGTTCTCTTGCTATGTGGTCAAATGGATTCTACTGCAAGGCGAACCCCTCCATGGTCCCTACCTTTTTCTGTGTCTTTCACTACCACACACACAAGTGCACCACTAGTATTCATGATGTCTCTGTGCTTTGCTACGGTTTACCCCGGCATGCCACCACATTGCCACTACAACCGCATAAGCCACCGCCTCTCACAGTGTTGTCAACACCTCTGTTTCTGTATGTGGCACAGATTTCTCTTCACTTTTATGAGTATCCGTCTACATCTGCTTGTTTTTTGACCAGCTCTATACCAATGAGCCCAAACATTAAGGCAATGAAACATTTACATGTATGCCACATTTAAGTGGTTTTAATGTTGTGGCTTATCAGTTTATCTCTTTGTACCACATCAAATAAGGGGATGTGTCTGGCAGTGTACAAGGGCTGGTGTTAATTGCTGTTTCACTTTCTCAGACCATTTAATCCCCGTGAGGCTGTCTGACCACCTGGAGAACTCCTTTTTTATTTAATTCGTTCAGGTGTGGTCAACCAAGAAGTTGGTGTACTTGACCCCCACCCCTCAGTCACAACTTATTTAGCACTGTAGTAACTCTTGGTGGTTGATGTTTTGAGAGAGCGCAAAGCAAGGCTAATCTTGGGTCGTAAAAGAGTGGTTAGAATGTCTTTTCACATGGATTTTATTCAGATCATCTAAATGGACGTTACTATTTAACTGAGTGAGTACTTTTGCAGCTGTTAAACAGTCTTGAAAGCAATAAAATGTTGCTCCATGCTTCTTTCATTTCAGAGGACATAAAATGTGATACCATGAAGGCTATTTTGTGGATTGGGGATATTGGAAAAGGAAGTCAACACTACCTCAATAGAGTTTAGTAATCAAACCTCATTTTGGTTTCTATTTGTTGGCATAGTTCTTATTCTGTCCTTAGCATCCAGCCCAGTCAGAGGGATCCAGATCCTGATATATCATTTGTCACATTGTAATGTCTGGTCATAGTCCAGAGTAGCAGGTTGAATTGGCCTTCTGTGTCCTATGACTGTGTCTGAGCCATAATGTTCTATTCAGCTCCAAGTCGGAAAAGCTCAGTGCACTGGTGCTTTCCTGGCCTGTTTTCATCAGACATTTAAACATAAAGCCAGAACAACTGTGACTTTCATATTTCATACTTAAATATAATCTTATGAGTACTGCGATTTTTTGTTTGCATTTTTCTTGAATTGAGTTCACATGTATTGGCTGACTCTTGCTCTTTCTTTTTTCTCCTCGCTTAAATAAGTTATTACAACTATTTAAAACCGCACGCTAGTGTTGGGTGATTTGTTCCATAGTTTAGTTGTCCTGTCATCCCTCTTTGATATTGCTGATAACCAATGGCATTGCCTCTGGACAAGAGAGAAACATTCACCCATTGGGGTAGTGGCTATCCACCTTCGTAATGTATAATGTGTGGCCCAAATGCAAAAAAACTCAACAGGGCGGGTGAAAATCGCACTCACTGAGAGTGTCTCTTCCCGCATGAAAAGACCTTTGCATGTTGACAGACAATATATGATTTAACTTTGCCGTAACTTGCACAAGTGGATGAATATCTGCCGAGTAGCTAAAACAGTATAAAGTCACATTTGATGTGTCTTGTTTTACCCATAGACCTATGGCTCTACTATATAATCCAGGTTGTTGTTGTTCGTGCAAAATAGCTCACCTGTCCTCCGTTCTTCATCATTTGCCTCCTTGCACAGCAAATTTTTCACCGGAAAAAATTCCCGATGGGGGGAGGGGGAGTTACGGAGATGAGATAAAAAGCAAACACACAGTCATGTTATAGTCCTAGGTAAAAATCAATGTAACAGTCAGCAGTATCCTGCCCTTCTTGTTTTTTTTTTTTGGGTGATTTGATGATACTCATGGATCAGTGTATTTGCTCCACAATCACACACAATAACTTCAAAGGATGTTGAAGTCCCAGCATATATTTGTTTGCATGCGCCGAGGCATGCCCACGTCTGTGTGTGTTAGGTGTGAAGATGTGACATGAAATTTTAAAGAGGCAGATTCCATTTTTTATGAATCTCATAATAATGCCAACAACTAACGTATCAGTGGAGAAATGAGCCAAAAATCACCTTAATTGAAGAGCTATCACCATCACTTTGATTATCACTGATCATTGACATTAGCGTCCATCAGCACAACTCTACCGCACACACAGACTAGGACTTTTTTTGAGTGTGTGTGGTTTTTTTTTTAGCTCTTTTTTTTCCATGCTCAGTTTGTCACAGATCAGTAGGAAAGGTCAGTCAGATTTAAAACGGTTATCCTTTGTGTATCTCTTGCCATCTCTCACCCGGTCTTTTCTTCATCCCCAGGGGGCTGCATACAGGGTTACTTAGGTCATGTATATGACTTTGTGGATGTGTGCGATTGCACATGTGCAGTCAACAAACTTGGGTTTCATATGGGGTCATTTCACTCTAGTACAATTATGTCCAGGAGGCTCACACGAACTACACGTAAGCAGTTCAGTTCCTGCTGAATGTAATGGTTAAGAAAACAGTATGTTGACACCAGTTGTTTTTCCTAATTTGACAGCTGTCCCCATCAACGTGTTTTAAGTCTGCTGGTAGTCCCCACATGTGACACAGGCCAGACCGACAGCCTAAATGCACAGTTCCTGGAGCAAAACAAGACACTGAATTAGAACCTAATAAAGAAGCATTCACATGCAGACAGATGCGAGAACTGAAACAGTTTGGTATTGAGTCAGTGGCTGCATTTGCCTTTCCCTTTTGAACCTCTTTTCCCCATTTCTTTCTTTTCCCATTGAGAGGAAAACTGTGGGTGTAATGGATTGTTCATCTGCGTAAGAGGAGTATGTTTACATTACATAGCAGTGTGGGGCCTCTTCCCAATATTCCTGGATGGCAGCTGGAGTCAATTGGGAGTATGCTGAAGATGGCAGAGAGAGGGAAAATATCCCCATCTTCAGTTTGTCGTCTAGGAAACATAGTAAGTAACAGAAAGAAAACCCTTGGAGGCACATAATGCCTCTTTCTCCACTTTTGTCCTTTTTGGCCAGGAATAGGTCATCTCCATAAATCACTCAATATGCACTCATACACACTCTCCCTCTCTCTCACTCACATACACAGAGAAAAGCAGACAGACACACAGGAAAGATCGTTTTAGCTCAGAGCACATGGAGATGGATGGGACTGGGGTTTTGCCTCTGCTGTGGTGTGATGTATACATTTCAAACAAAAATATGAATGCTCTCTGCCAGCACTTTCTCTCACTGCGGAAATGTGTCCAGCAGACGCTTGACATAGCGCGCGTGCGCGCGCGCGCACACACACACACACACACACACACACACACACACACACACACACACACACACACACACAGGGTGCGGCCTGCTGCCAACAATAAGAC
>VUQH01044473.1:0-12622 GCA_015106775.1 Etroplus canarensis | reverse complement strand
GCTACCTCCTCCAACTCTTCAGGGGGGACACCCAGGCGCTCCCAGGCCAGCTGGGAGACATAGTCTCTCCAGCGTGTCCTGGGTCTTTCCCGGGGTCTCCTCCCAGAGGGACGTGCCCGAAACGCCTCTAGTGAGAGGCGTCCAGGGGGCATCCTGATCAGATGCCCGAACCACCTCAACTGGCTCCTTTCGATGTGGAGGAGCAGCGGCTCTACTCTGAGCCCCTCCCGGATGACTGAGTTCCTCACCCTATTTCTAAGAGTGAGCCCAGCAACCCTGCGGAGAAAGCTCATTTCAGCCGCTTGTATTCGCGATCTCATTCTTTCGGTCATTACCCAAAGTTCATGACCATATTTACATAGAACAATCATAATCAAAATAACTGCACTTGTTCAACAGATGTAAAAGTGGTATAGGAGTTCTGAGATTAAGGAGGCATAGAAACGCAGCAGGAGAGCAAAGAAGGTGAGGGAAGGAAAAGAAAAGGAAGAGAATAAAAAAACTGCTAATCAATCAACAAGTCCATTTTAGGTATAGGTGTTTACATGTGCAAGGTATTCTTTTACCATAGTTGACAGTGCATGTGTGTTTGCGTGTGGAGCTGTGTGTGTGTGTGTGTGTGTGTACATATGTAAATGCATAAATGGCCTGAGTGCTGAGAAGGAAAAAGAAAAAACAGTTCCTTTCTCTTTATCTTAGTGTGAGGAAAGAGTAAAAAAAAAGATAAGTGTGTCATATTATTGGTGAGCAAAAAGTAATTTCAGTAAAAGTGATCCTGATAAAAAGGAAGGTTGTTACACAACTCAAAGTGTCCCAGTAGTGTAGTGGGTTTCACCTTCACTTTCCAAGCAAAAGTTCCCTGGTTTGATTCCAGGTGGGGACACAAGTTCTATCACCACGGAGGGCTGTGTCAGGAGAGCGAGTTAGCTCAGTGGAATGAACTAAAATGAAGGCAAAAAACATTTTTAAATCAAGAGTATGTTTATTTCCAAACAGCTCACATTTCCTTTGAAAGATGAAAGTGACATTTTACATTGCGTGTTTTATGTGTATTTGATGCAAACATTAGCAGACTAATTTATCATAATATTTTTTTCAAAAATGCAAGAAAATGTCATTTTCCAAACTTCCATCACTTTCAGTATTTTTTTTTTGTGGAAATGGCAATGCCAGCGTAAATTAATTCTTTTTAGCTGTGTCATATCACTGAAGGTATTGTATATTAAATTATACAGTTATATCTTCTTCTTTAGGGGTCGCCACAGCAGCTCATCTGCCTCCATTTCACCCTATCCCCTGCATCCTCTTCTTCACACCAACCCTCCTTCACTACATCTTCTCTGTGGTCTTCCTCTTCTCCTCCTGCCTGACGGCTCCATCTTCAACATCCTTTGTCCAATATATCCACTATCCCTCCTCTGAACATAGTCTTGAAATAATTACATCACAGTCACTACCAGGAAGTGTTTCTTACACAAGATGGAGATAAAACATGTCAATGCATTTCTCTCATTTGTGTTAGATTTTGTAGAAGTTTCCAGGCCAAAAGGGACAGGTAGTTGAAAAATTACGTATAGGCCGTAAAATGTACTTTGTCTGAAGCAGACACATTCAAAATAAAGTATTTAATGTTTAGTATGTATATTTTAGTAATGTATGATTTATCATCTAATTCAGACTGAGGAAATGAGGAAGCGAGAAAGCAAAATGTAAACCTTATTCTTTGGGGTCATTAGGATGTTTTGATTTTATTTGTCCACTAGATGGAGCTAAAATATTTCAGATTTGTAAATTCAACTGAGTGACGCAACATGGTGGCTTATTTGAACTGTGAAGCACTGAGGAGTTTAGAGCCTTTTTAGCCTTTTTCAGCACCCCTAAATTTCATCTAGGCACCCTTACAACAACAGTAGTAATATTCGTAATAATAATGCACTTTATCATTATTTTTCTGACATTGTCCTCTACTCTTATGTAGTGTACATTAGCAAATCAGTATTGAGCTCTCTCCAGTTGCATTGACTTCAGAAGAGCAATTTTACAGGACTCATTCTAAACGTGGCTTGAACAGGATGACTGTCACTACACTAAAGTGTCAGATAGTACCTCTCTAATTCACTCAGTGGTCGCCTACCTGAGGCCCTGTGCTGAGTCTGCACAATAAAGGGATGTATGAGCTTCAAAATTCTGACGTCAATGCAAATCTCAGGTTGCTCCTTGCATTGGTGTATAGAGAGGCACCCTGATTTGCCAGTGTCCAGTGTTTAACTGCTTAGTGATTTGGTGGATTGCTCCATATGGTTAAGAGACAGCAACCATGTTGTGCACATTTCTCCTGTGCTACAAGTTGATCCTTAACTCACTTAAAACAATTGTGGCCATCATAACTGAGTCTTTGCCTCAGGTTTCATTTGCTAACTAAAGGATCCACCCAAAAACAGGTGTATTATATTGAAATCTGTGGCTCTTCACTCTGAACTATTTTTAGACGCTACAATAGGCCATCCCGCTCAATAGGTTGCTTTTAATAGTGACATTGTAATGTGTACCTAAGAGTTTGTAAGCAGCATATTCTTTTATTCAGGCGGTTATGTGCTTGGAACTTGAATTCATTATCAGTAGCTATTAAACCAAATGCAGAGCCCCCTGTAGCGTAGTATCTTGCGCATTCGCCTCACAAGCGAAAGGTCCCTGGTTTGATTCCAGGTGGGGACACAGGCCCCTCTCATCATGGAAGGTTGTGTAAGAAAGGGAATCCGGCGTAAAACCTCAGCCAAATTATCAATGTCATTTAATCTGCTGAGGTGACCCCCTTTGGTTCTCATTAGCAAAGCTATTAAACCAAATAAAGTGTTGTAATAAACCCTAGAGGGGGTGTGATCGTCTTTTATAGTGCTCGAGTTGACCAGTGGAAAAAAAGATGCTGAAGTTTTGAAAACATTACTAACCGTTTCTTGCCTGGTTTCGCTTTCACTAGGCTGCTGATTGTGGCTTTGTGGTGTGCAATCTGCTGCTGTGGGAGGCGGCGAGTCCCTGCCACTGTGGGGACTCCCGTGGGTGTTGTAACTAGGCAACAGAGATATGCCTGACACCTGTAAACAAAAAGATTTATTCCTTATATAGATACAGCATCTGCCTGGAATTACCCGTTCATGTTGCGCACAGAAGTAGTAAAGCATCAAAAACACAGTCTGAAACTGACGCACATGTGCCATATTTGGTGATTTTCCTTTCTTTGGAAGGCTGATCACAGGTGAGCATCTGTCAAGTTCAGCCTCAATCAGTTTAAGCTGAATGAGGAATTGGAGTTATTGATGTTTGACCTTGTTTTTTTTATTGTTTTCATTTTTAAAATGACCATGAAGATCAATCATTATTTAATCAGACTCTTTCACCAAGCCCAGAGCTGATGATCTTAGCAGAGAATACCCTCCACATATGCCAGCTGCTGTAAGTCTGCAGTGGTGAACAAGATCATGGCCTTGATTCATTTGATAACTGACAAAACCAGTTTTTGCTCCAAATATATGTGGCTAAGACCAAATTGATTTTTAGATAAAAATCCATTGCTCCATCACTGCATGTCTGATTAAATCTCAGAGGTCTAAGTCACCATCAGTGATGCTGACCCTATCCATAACTGTATGCAATGAGAATATGTAATTTATTTAAACTGTTTTCTTGGCAATCACAAAGGAAAGAAAATAATAATTTGAACAGACAACAAAATCACAAATTCTCTTCTCTAAAACATGGGGTAAGGGTTGGGGGTCACTGATAGGGACTTTGACCTCACAGGCTAAACGGGATCCACTGGCTGCAGTGAAGTTGAATTTTATTACAAATACAGATGCTATATGGAAAAGGGCAAGTCAGTGAAAAAAAATTGGATAAAAACTGTCAAGGTGTGCTGTAAGAGTGCTGGTCCAACCCTTACTGACTTTAAACATCTGTATGAAATGAGGGTCATCCCAAGGACACAGACCATCATTTTGGAGCGTTAGCATCCTTTAAATGTTCCAGATGCTTTTAAAAGGCAATGTTTTAGTCTTCGCAAAGATGGTATTACCAGATTCATATCATATGATCATATCGTCCATCTGTTATTATTTTTTTTAACCCTTTCCCTCATGAATCATTGTGATAGTGTAGGTCTTGTATTGTGTTTTGCAGGGGCAGGTCTAAATTGGGTTCTGGAGTGGCACATGACCTCTTCCCCCACCCCACCAATTGTGTTGTCATGCCAATGGCCTGACACTGGCAGAAGCCAAGGTATAAGTCTAAATATATGACTATGAAATTTAAATAATGTTACATGCATTGATATCTGTTGGCTTAATTATAGATGGAAATATATATATACATTTGTGGGTTCTGAAAGATGAGGTGAGATGACTTCTCCTCATGTACCTCAATGTCCACTGCCTACCATTCCCTAAGTCCTTTACTTTGCAAACTGCAAAGGCCGCATGAGCTGCTGGTAATAAATTTTACCACTTAGTAAAGTTAAAAATATTTACTGTTGGAATGAGACTGTACCCTGCAGTGTAGTGGTTTACACCTTTACCTTCCAAGTGAAAGGTCACTGGTTCAGTTCCAGGTTTGGACACAAGCCCCTTTCTCCATGGAGAGTTGCGTCAGGAAGGACATCTGGTGTAAAACCAATACAGATTAATCCACTGTGGCGACCCCTTGGGGGGAGTACAAGGGAGCAGCCGCTCACTGCTGTAATGAGACAATAGTTTATACACTCTACCAACTACCATTAAATAAAGCTATGTCTCCTGTGGAAGCATGAGATCTCTGCATATTAAAGTCATTATAACTGAATGAATTCTCAACCAGCTTTCAGGTGCTTTCTTCTTTCATTTTAATACCTGATTACATTTTCTGGATTCCTATGAGTTCCTCCTGACTGGTTGGTGGACCCCAACCCCAGTTATTAAATGTACTTTATCACCCTTATATATCAACTTAAGAATACAAATGAGGCTCCATGTACCATGATGAAAGCTTTATCCATTTCACTTACAGGAATGCACTGTGCCACTGTATCATTTACCAATGTGTGTGATTTATGACTAAGGCCCTGGTAATCAGATGTGATCATCATATAGAAGGGGCTTCCCTACAGTAAATAAATTGTGATTTAATGGAAAGCCAGCACAACTGAAATTTCAATATTCAGCTTGAGGTAAAAAACTATACAGGGTCCTTCTCTTTTTCTTCTTTACCGCACATGACTCATTCTCTCTGCTCAGTTCTCCTCACAAATGACCTGAAACCTCTGCAAATCATCAAACTTAAGTTTTACACTATGAAAGGTACGTTTCTGATGTTTGAACCTGTAGTCTATACAACTGAAACTGGTGCTTCATTACAATGAAAAAAGTAGGATTACGATCAGCAGATACTTTCTTATCAAGAATTACTGTTGCTTTGAAAAGGTGTCATTTATTAGAAGACACATCTCAGAGTAAAGAGAAGATGATTAGTCATTTCAACTATTTTCAGGTAAAGTGCCACAAGTTATGTGGCTCCTTCTCACTTCTGAGATTTTACTTCTTGAAGATGTCACCTTGGAAGTGTATGGCTCTGGAAAACTATGAGGTTTTTTTAACAGCTTTCTGACATTACCTTAAACAAACAATTTATTTATTAAAAGAAAATCATCTGAAGATTAACTGATCAAAATTAGATCCATCCCCAGAGAAATGTGCCTTCCCGATCCTGGATTTAAGCAAAAATGTATTTCTTCCATGAAAATCCAGTCACACTCCAAGGTCATACTGCAAGGCCTTATTTAAAAAAACACTTTATGGTCTTTAGCAAAGATAATGACCATGTGCTAAAACCCATAGTGTGGACATGTCCAGACAGGTCTTAGCAGCTGTGTATGCTGCACCATTTCACAGGAAATAAAGTGTATCTCTCTCTGTTTACACATGATCAAAAGTCTTGGAAAAGAGCCCAGTGTGGAGTTTCCCAGAGGCACTAACCCAAGTGTGTTTGAATTCAAGTCAACAGTGATGGATAGAACCGGCAATGGTTAACTCCTACTTTAACAGCTGAAGTAACTGAGTGCACACAACTGAGAATGTTAAATACGGAAATTACAACATTGTTTTTACATGCTCAGCAAAAACAAGTGGGTGTGAGAGCATGAGATATGTTGAGAGGTAATGTCATATCAAATGACACAAAATGGGCCATTGTTGATCTGTCAAGCAAAAATGTTGTGCAGTTTCAGCTTCTTTCTTTAAATATATTTTAATTAGAAGTTACTAGTCTTCTTGCTGTTTAAATATACATACTTTCTTCTCTTCAATTCCAATTAAGATGAAAAAGGAGAAAGAAAGAAAATTTGTATATACATACAAAAGCAGAAAACAAACCAAAGAGGGAAAGACAACGATGATAAAAAGGACAAAAAAGCAAGCAGAATTCATTTTCACACATACAAAAGAGACATATTAAACAATAACCAGGAGATAAGCTGCTTCTTAGTGAATACAAAGCCCATCTGTAACAACTAAACAAAACGCACAAAAAGGGACAATTAAAAAAATATCTAAGTTCTCCCTCTTCCAGTGCCTCATCAGCTCCCCCTCGCTTTAACAGTCTCACTTGAACCCACAAGCACTCCTGAGTAAACACTGGAAATATAAATTACAGGATTTAAAATTCATTTAAGCATTCAAATACATACATACATTTATAACTCCCAAATGTTGTCTCTAAGAATAAATCTGATTCCTTTTAAGCACAAAGTCTCTGTTAGCTCCAGTTTCAGCTTCCAGCATTTTCCCCGCTGGGATCAATTAAGTATTCTGATTCTTATTCAGATTCTGATTAAAAGTAAAAATCTTACATTTTTATTTCACATTAAAGTCTTCACCACAGGAGTGTTATGATCTTTCTCTCATGTTTGAAAAGTCCTCTGATAACATTGTGACACCATTGACAGATGGGGCCATCAGCAATGAAAACTACTTCATGGAGATAAAGTGTACCTTCAGCTGCTCCCTTGTATTCTCCCCAAGGGGTAACCACAGTGGATTAATCCACATTGGTAATTTGGTGGAGGTTTTATGCCAGATGCCCTTACTGATGCAACCTTCCATAGTAAGAGGGGCTTGTGTCCCCACTGGTAATCGAACCCAGGACTTTTCGCTTGTAAGGTGAATATGTAAACCACTACATCACAGAGACACTGCCAAAACTACTACATGGAAATAAAAAGTAAAAATATAAATTAAATGCTATTGTTGAAAAGGACTGGCCATTAAGTTTTGGAAACTAGTGTGAGATAATAAAATATTCTTTTTAGCTTGAAAGTGGACCTATTATACTAGTATTTTTGCATAACTCGCAGTTCAAAATAATCTTTAATCATCTTACTGGGCCTTCATTCATCCCCTCAGTTTGGGATCATACAGACCAAGAGTATAAAGCAGTTTGATGTTGTGTTTTTACAGCAGTCTGAAGGCTTAACTTTTTTGGTCTCAGGAATTACATTTATATGTGTTGACCTTCATATTTGACTTCATCCAGGTTTCCTTTGAGCATCCACTGCTGAAAAAGTACATACAGTTAGTTTTTTGACACTGACACATCTTTTACAATCTTTTCTTCTGTACACCATGACAGTGGATTTTAAATCAAACAGTCAAAATCTGACTGAAGTGCAAAGTTTGGGTTTTAACTAAAAGGAATTGACAAAAGAACTGCATTAACTGTTTAAGAATTACATCTATTTAAAGTAATGGGACAAACTAATGTAATTTTAAATATAAAGGTAATAGCTGGATGAAAATCCTTCATAGTGAATGAATGCCTTAAGTCCAGAGTCCATGGACATCACTAAATGCTGATCTTTTCCCTTAAGATGCTCTGCCAGGCTTTTATTGCAGCCACCGTTAGTTGTTGCTTGTTTGTGGGTCTAATTGCCTTCAGTTTTGTCTTCAGTAACTGAAAAGCTGCTTTATTGGGTTGAGATCAGGTGACTGACTTGGCCATTGAAGAATATCAATTCGTTTGCCTTGAGAAACACCTGTGTTGCTTTTGCAGTATGCTTTGGATCATTATTCATTTGCACTGTGAAGCCTTGTCCAATCAGTTTTGCAGCATTTGGCTGAATCTGAGCAGAATATATCCCTGTATACTTCAGAATTCACCCTGCAACCTCAGCAAACAGTAGTGTCCTAATTCTACTGGCAGCCACATGTCCATGCCATAACAGTGCCTCCAAAATGTTTGACAGATGACATTTCCTTCTTCATGCTTTTCTCTTCCAGTCATTCTGGTTCAGGTTAATCTTGATTTCATCTGTCAAAAGATTTTTTTCCAGAACTGGGCAAGCTCTTTAAGATGTTTTCTGGCACAGTCTAATCTGGCCTTCCTGCTCTTGAATGTAACCTATACTTTGAACCTTGTAGTAAATCATCTGTATTTGCATTCGTGAGGGCCTCTCTTGATTTGACAGCAATACACCTACCTGTTTTATAGTCTTCTTGACTTAGCTAGATGTTGTCAGTGGTTTTTCTTATCAACAAATCTGTGATTATCCACTTTGACTTCCATGGTTTTCCAGCCCTTTTGGTGTTGCTGAGCTGGCCAGTGCATTCTTTCTTTTAAAGAATGTTCCACATTGTTGTTTTGGCCACGTCTAAAGTTTTTGCTGTCTGTCTAATATGTTTATCTTGGTTTTTCAACCTATTAATGGCCTGCTTCACTTGCATTGACATTTCTTTGGACCTTATAGTAAGAGTTTCAGTGAACCAAATGCAAGTTCAACACTTGAAATCAACTCCAGAGCTATTATCTGCTTAATTTGTGAAGGGAACAGGCTTCACCTGGCCATGAAACTGCTTGTTAGTCAATTTTCCCATTACATTTCTATCTGAAAATGGATTATCATGTATATGTAGAACCTATAATATATAACTCCTAAACAGTTAATGTAATACTTTTGTCAAACCCCTTGAATTAAACTGAAAGTCTACATTTCAATCATATTTTGACTGTCCATCCATTTTCTTCCACTAATCCATTTCAAGGCTGTAGGTGACTGAAGCACATCCCAGCCAGTTAATTTAACTAGCATGTATTTGGACTGTGTGAGGAAGCTGGGATACCCGGAAAGAACCCAAGCAGGCATGGGGCAAATGTAAAAACTCTACGCATAACGGCCCTGGTTGCCCAGTCGATTTAAACCCATGACCTTCTTGCTGTGAGGTGACAGTGCTAACCACTACACCACATTTAGACTGTCTGATGTAAAATCCACTGTCGTGGTGTACAGAGGCAAAATTACAAAAGTGTCACTGTCCAAAAATCTTTCGACTCAACTGTGTGTGAAATAAAATAAGAGCATATTAGATCCTCTTTAAACAAAAAAAAGACAATAAAAATGTCAAACCTCACTTGGAACTTAATTACCAAACTTATGATCATTTGTAAATATTACAGACTAATAAAAACAATTTCCCCATCTGTCTCAATCTACAAGTTTCCCCAAAACAAATGGACTCACAAAATACTGGGTGACTCACCAGAGACCACAAAAACTAAAGAGGAAAGCAGAAATGGAGCCAAATCTCAGCCTGGATTACTGTAATATGTGACAGCCATGTTTTAGAGACTAAAGAGTTCTTGTTGCCTGTATGAGGTTAAGACACTGACTAAACAGTCCTCATGGTGTCTCATAACCATTAACAAAAGACAATTTGTATCCTGAGGGTTTCTGTCTAATTTCTCAGACAAGTCCTTCAAGATGCTTGTCATATTTAAATCTGAGATGTGAAAAGCATTAAAACATCTCGATGTCATAGCTGCCAAGATTCACTGTTTTTATAAGTGAGAGAGCAGTTTAGGAATGTGTGTGGGCAGCAGCTGAAGATTGATCCCATACAAAAGTGCCTACATCCTCTTTATCAAACCCATTTTTATTTTTGCCTTTTTCTAGCTGTGCTACAGGAAGTAATGACACAACAAAACTTACACACACACTGACATTTTATTTTTAATTTGACATATCTACACTACACTGAGTGGGCAGAACTGGACATGTGATAAGGTGCAAGTGGAAATTTGTTTGCTTAATACGAGTGAAACTGTGAAACAAAGGGAACTGACAAACAGGAAAAGAACTGGTTTCTATTACATCTACGAGGATTAAATATTAAACAAGCCAGCTGTGATGGCCAATAGAGAGCAATAATAGACAGTGACAGTGATCTGAAACTGATAAAAATCCTTTTGTGCTGCCGGCAGCTACTACCAGGAAGTTGGGTTGTTTTATTAAAAATCACACTTAAGTGAACAAAACAGCTCTTACATCAGCATTTCATGACTGGCAATTCAGTCTCACCTTACAAACTAAATTATATGGCAATTTCTGGAAGTTTTTTCACCATTCCCAGCTTATGTTTTAACATTTCCATTCTTCTTTTAAACTCCATGCTAACTGTAAGCCTTAAATTAATGCTAGCAGCATTTATGGAAAATATTTTGGAATGTTAACTTGTTCCTAAAGCCTTGACCTGCAAGACTTTTGGACAAAGGTAAAGGTACATGGTTAAATAGAGAGCAACAGAGCAGAGGCGTGAAACCAAAAGAGCCTACAACTACATCAAAGTGCAAGCTGCAGAAAAGGCGGTGTTCCGCTTCCATCTTAGTTTTGTGGCATCATCTTCTTTGTGTGAGATGATCAGTACCGAACTCATGCTAAATACAAAGCTGAAGATAACTGATTAGCTTAGCACAAGCACTAAAAACAGAGGGGTAGGTAAGGTAGCCCACTGTACAGACATAAAAGTGATATTTATGGATGTGACAACTCCCAAAATGTCAAAAGATGACAGAAAGAGCCTGTTAAATCTGCGACATGATGCTGATGTTTCCATCCTCATAGCTCCTCTTCTGTTTTCACCTGAACCATGCTGTCCTGCGGCTCTGGTTGTGGGTTCTGGTTTTCATTGACGAGCAAGTTGAATTGCAAATCATTGTAATGGGAAAAGTCCTGCATGTATGAGCCAGAGCTCTGGTTGAAGTTCATATCAGTGTTTGGAAAGGTGGCGATGGTATTTGGTCCCAGGTCGAAGCCAGTGGGCGCAAACGAGGGGAGTTGCGAGTTATTAAGCGCATCCCAAAGTCCAGGCATCTCTAGCAGCTGGTTTAGAAGGGCCATATCATCACTGTCATTATTTGAATCCATCGTATTGCAGTAATGTGATTCCATCAACCCCGAGACTCCAGGCTGGACAGAGTGTGACCGATCTTCTGGTGATATCATTTTTTGAGCCTCCGGGAAGAAGCAGATGTCCGACTCTGATGCAGGTGCACTCTCTGCTGAAACAGATCATGTTACAGAGAAAACAAAGCTGTTAGAAACCCGATAAACAGTCAGTTATTAGGTGGAGGACTTTGTACTTGGATTGGGCCATTGGCGTCTCACTCTTTTCAAAAAGTGCCGTGCAAAAACACACACAGATGCCAATACATTAGGTACATCAACTAAAGACTTCTTCACTGAGATTAACATTCAGTTTTTTGTTTTAGAAATGTGCTGATTCGGCTGTATGATCATTCTGAAGGATGTCTTTCACGCTGTTAATCTGTAGATTGATTCATACTATGAGGAATTTTTCTCCATTTGCGAGAGCAGGTTAAATACCAGAAGTAACTATCAATCAATCACATCTCAACAAAAACTAAAAAGCTATAACCTTCATGAGGGCAGGGTTTACTGTTCTTTAGTGCAGTTCAATTTGCTGTTTGTAATCTGTCTGTACTTTCATCTTCTTGTAATAAGCCCACCATATACATAACATGTCACATACAATGCATTTGTGGCAGTTTAGGACTTCTTCATTTTCATTTCTGTATATTCAGGCAGTCTGGACATTTTGGCAAATGTCATGTTATTACTGTATGAAGAGTAAATCACATGATGAGTACACAGTGAACAGTTAGCTGTCAACTGCAATAACCAAGTGTGGAAATCTAGTCTTTGTTATGCACCGCAGTCATTCTCCATACAAATTATTCATAAAATATGCTGCTATGTTTCTGATATTGTATTCTCACAGCATGACAGGCAATGTTGACTTTTAGCAGGAAAAGCACAGGTGTGGCTAATAGCGGTCGCTCTGCTCCATTTAGATTCTCAGTAATTCACTCCAGTGAGCAAAAACAACAGGACTTTTTCACTGGAGGCACAGGTCTACAAAAATATTTCTGGGGTCCTGGTGTTGTTACGTGGCTTACTAGTACCTCTCTTCCACCAACTCAAGGCAGAACTGGCTCTGCACCAGTTCTGCCTTGGGGCCTTCTGAGAAAAAGCCAAGTTAGAGCAGGTTTAACAACTGAATGTTATGTAGTGTTTCTAGCAGAAATTGGGGTATTTCCATGCAACAAAAATCCTGGCACACAGAATTGGTGGGGTGTATCTGGCAATCATCGGTGAATTTCTTGCTTTCACTGCCACCAGTGTTTTTCGGTGGGAATGTGTGGAACACGTTTTAGGTTATGGACCAACACTGTGTCACTGTGTCAGCAGATAAGGGTAAAAATGGGGTAACCCAAAATTTTGGTTGGCTGTCCTACAGCTTGCCCAGTT
>VUQH01044462.1:0-15989 GCA_015106775.1 Etroplus canarensis | reverse complement strand
ATTTGGCAAAGTTTTTACGCCGGATGCCCTTCCTGACGCAACCCTCACCATTTACCCGGGCTTGGGACCGGCACTAGGACTACACTGGCTTGTGGGCCCCTGTGGCTGGTTTAATTTCTCTACTTACTAAAAAAAAATAAAAAATTGAATTTTTAAATTATCTTGTGAAGATGTTATTTAGTTAGTTTATTGATAACTTCTATAATATAGTTTAAAAGCAATTCAGACAAGGAATTAAAAATTTAACTGAATACAAATTTGTAAATGAATAAAAACTTTACATAAAGTTCAACATCTGGCTTTAAAATACAGTTTTAGTTGTGTTAAACATTCATACAACAAACACCTCAGCATGCATAGTTGAAAAATAAAGTTTCCAAAATTTTCATTTAAAAAATCTTTGCTGTTGCATCTAGTGCAACAAATAATCATTAGATTTTTCCTCTTCTTCTGCAGTTAGTAGAGCAATATTATTGCCTGGTGCTCTGTACCTCAGTGCATTATGGTACTATAGGTCAAAATAGAATAAATAAAATACAAAATTGAAGAAATAAAGAAAATTTATACTAGGAAGGTGCGTTTAGTTTTTCCAAATGAAATTTGATTTGCAAAATCAGTTGTGACAAAGGCAGAACTTAGGCATGTCACATGCAAACATGCAAAGTATGACTTTAAAAGAAGCCTGGGAACTCCACAGTAAAATTACTAATAACAATAACAGACAAAACATATACACACTAAAGCCATGAAACCTTCCAGCTAAACATTAAGGTTTGTGAACTATAAAGACTAATTACTTGTATTTGTCTGAAGCTTGTCTTTTGCTTACTTTGAACAATCTGAAGTCAAAAGTCTTATACTCTTTAGTCAACAAATATTTTGAATGTCAACCAAGGTGGGACATTTAGTCCAGTTAGAAGTTATGTGCACATTATAATATGTTTTAAATTGTGGTGAATTAGTTCATTTCATATTTTTCATCACTTTGTCCAAATTAGTTGATCTTGTTTTGAGGACATGTGCATCACACATGTTCAGAGAGGGACTGTGTTGTTATGGTGGCTTATGTAGCCAAGCATATAGTTATTTTTATTAAAACAGAAAAGGTTTTGCTAAATGCAAGCAACAAAATTATATTCTTGAAATTAAGTATTCGCCATATGCATGATTTTTTTGCCACGTGGCCTGCAAAAGATCGTAGTTAAGCTAGGTCAGCCCTAACATCTGTTTATGTTTACACAAGGGATAGCTTACTAAAATGTACTGCCCATAGCAGAGTACATTACCATAATTCTGATGCAAATCCCTATACTGTCGCATACATCCCTTTTTGTTTTTTTTTTCGGTGAGCATTAAAGTATCACATGTAGCAAGAGTTATCATCCCATTAGCTTCTCTCAAAATGGAATCCTGCAAATTAATAGCATGCCAAGAATAGTGACCCACCATGGGTTGGCATGAACCTATATGACAGCTGTGTTTAGTTTTGTCCTGCCGCAAATATGGAACGCAAGACATTTTGCTTTCACTGCTCTATATTAATTTGAATCATCACTTGCGCCTACATTAAATATTTGTTCATTATTTATTATTTTTTTATTACCCCATCTTTTAAATTTTTGAGTTCTGAGCTGTGCAAAACCCTCAGATGATTTCCTAGTTAGCTCATGTGTTTAACTATTATAATTCCATACCACAGGCATTAACAAATGCATCAAAACAGACGAATAGAAATATAAATACCTGATGAAGCACTTGAAAGTGTCTTCATGACAGTTCTCACTATACACTGCATTTTGCAATAATTCACAGACACACAGCAGATCTCACAAAATTAAAAAAATGACTTTGATAAGATGCATTTAATCGGATAATGTACAATGTGCATTACTCTTGGCACCTTGAGGAGCTTTTTGCAGAGCATTGTGATTAATATCACTCCCAAATTGATTACACTGGTTTTGTTTTGTATAGTCTTTCATTTTTAGTCATCAATCATCATCAGTTTGTAGTTGCAGCATGCTTGTTACCACCACAATGGATTAAAGATAATGTGACAGCAAGAGCAATACAGTAATGCTCTGTATTATTTGTGTTGTTGTTTAGCACTCTACCTGAATATTTAGTATTGATCATTATTATTTGATGGTGGTTTACTTGATGATGCTAAAATTGGGCAATAATGTATTTTCTAGCTTTGCTACTTTTGAATCCATGAAAAGTCAAATTAAAAGGCATAAAAGAAGTTTATTCCATTTATGTTTCACAAGTATTAAGGGAAGACGAGCAAGACATGTTCATCACAGCGCTGTGGGATTCTACACAGTAGTTGTTCCTATATATTAGCCAAACTGTGAGCGGTACTGTTTTCACGTGACTTTCACGCAAATATCTTACATCTTGAGGGCAGGAAAGCATAACAAGTGTAAAAAGGTAGCATTTCTTCAGGAAAATCACACATTGTCTTGACAAATTTCTATTTCCCTAATTTATTCTGGCCATGTCAACAAACATACTAACGTTTTGGCCTTTTGGGCCTCTATCATGAGTGCGTCCAGGTGTCACTTTGTATAATATTATCTATAGCATCTGGTGGTCCCTTAAGAGCGTATCTCATATTTGCTCTCCTCTGATTGAACATATTAGGGAGTACTTTAGAGTGAAAGTCAATAGAAGTTCATGTTCCCAAGTTGCACAACTTAGACAGAGGTCACAGTTAAAGAGACTTTAAAGAAATGGTAACAAAGGAGCTCTGCACAGCTGGCGATGAAAGGTGAAAAGCTGTGTTGGTTCAGAAAGGGAGCTTGGGTTACTCAGCCTTTGTTGCTCTGTCATCATTTTTTCTACTCCGCTGTGTAGAACATTTTGGAGAAGTTAAAAAATCAATGATCCATTATAATACTGTAAATAAATCAGATATAGATATGACCTGCATGTGGGGCATCGTGTGTGTGTGTGTGTGTGTGTGTGTGTGTGTGTGTGTGTGTGTGTGTGTATAGGATAAGTGAAGCATGGAGAAATCTGAGGATCTAATAGCACTGTTCCAGTCTAGAAAGCCTTGAGTACCTCACTCAGATTAGACAGCTTATGATTTTCATGGTTTGATACACATGCTCACACACGTACACATGTACGAATACAAAGATATTTAGAATGAATTTGATTTCCACTATTTTGATTTGTTTTTCTGTGGCTTTTGTGAATGCTTGTTTGCCTGTGTTGGCGTGTGTGTATCTTTACACATGTGGCCTTTGCCACAGCTCTAGTTTCTACTCTAGCGTAAGGTTACCCAAAGTAGTCCATGCGAGACTGATCATTTGGATCCCAAGTGAGAAGCTGGGAAAGGGGCAGGGCACAACTTGTGGAGGACCGTTTTCTCCTACTCCTGTTTTTGTTCTTTTACAGCATATTGTGCGCACATATATAAACATCTTGCAAAGGAAGGTAAAGTGTGTGTTGCTTGTTTGATGTCCTGTTTCTGAGCCTGTTCGGAAAGTTCATACTGTTAATAATTTCTTTGTTTCTTCCTTGACATAAAGGGTTTAGGGACTAAATCTGGCATTGCAGCTTTTATGACATTAACATTATATTTTATTTTTTAAGTCAGATTCCACTCTGTTTTAGGAACAAGCAGAATCTAAGAATATCTCTCGAATCAGTGCTAGAACGTCCATCTGTTTTTTTAGAGAATCATAGTTTTCATCTTGCCATTACTTTCAGAATCAATCATCTAGGAGACAGCAGTTCAGTTTGTTGTAATGAAAATGAAAAAAAATTCTTTAGAGCATTCGCAATTGGTTAAGCAGATCAATGCCAATGAGTTTCAGGTGTTTATTTAAAATGAAGTGTCTCAATAGCAGACTCTAGTTTTTAGATTCTATTTTGGTTAGAAAGTTGAGACTGAAGAATATGACCTTGTTCCAGCCATTAGCCTTAATCAGAAGGGAGACTTCCATCATGTTTATCATTCAATATTTTGCACTTTTCATATAATATGATTTTGCATATGATTTTAATGTGTTGCAATATTTTGGAACTATTTAAGCCTTACTGATCCTTTTTCATTTTTTTTCCTGTAAAGACAGTCACAGTCTATCACAGTGTTTGTGTCATTTATCCCATTTTTCATCGCATGTTTTTCTTGCTCTTGATAATTTACCCTCTTTTCTTTGTCAGGGGTCCTCTGTCTTCATCCTGTCTTCCCATCCACCCACCCATCAAGTCCCATTCTGTCTCACTGACATTTTCCTTTTTTTGCATCACTGTCTCCCTCCAATGCAGTCTTTCTGCCCACATCCGTCTCCCCAACAATTTTTATATCATGCATATTATTCTTTCACTCTCTCTCGCTCTCACTCTCTCTGTTTCTCTCTCTCTCTGTTTTTTTTCTCTCCCAGCAGGATTGGTATCACAGGCACTGGTTTTAGGTGGTGATTCATCTCTGGAGTCTTTAATTAAACATCTGCAGGCTTCACCACTCACTCACACAATTACACACACACACACACACACAAACAGTATAAGCACATGCACACACTGACAAATGCACATTTAGACAAACACACAGACACCAACACATACACCCCTCATGGATGAGTTTACTATTTCATGCTGTCTAAATGCTGATGAAAATTAACTTAAGCTCAGATAAATGCAAATACAAAAGGCAAAACAGGAACTCAGCAGTTCAGTTTCACAGCTTAGACTAAATATGTGGCACAGTGCAGTTTAAATGTGAGCCTTGGTGTCTGGTAAAAACTAGGCTCATGCTATCACTGCACAGCCAGTTAATTATGCACTAATGTATGCAGAGCCCCAGTTACCTCCAGCTATCCTCTCCTCCTAAAACAGGGTCATTACAGGGTGTGCAGCTTTAGTCCATTTCCATTGAGCAGGTATTAGGTTTAAGATTATGTTTGTTTAAAAAAAACAGAACTGTTAACATATTTAACCAGTTAATATAGTTAAAGGTACATATTACCTGTAAGTAATATGTACCTTTGGCTGTTCCCTTGTATTCTCCCCAAGGGGTTGCCACAGCGGATTAATCCGCATTGGTAATTTGGCAGAGGTTTTATGCCGGATGCCCTTCCCGATGCAACCCTCCATGGAGGGAGGGGCTTGTGTCCCCACCGGTTATCAAACCAGGAATCCTTTGGTTGTAAGATGAATATGTAAACCACTACACTATGGGGACACTATTTTGCTTATTTAAAATAATAGTACTAATAATAGAACATTTATATCAGGCACTTACATGGTGAATTCCAAATTTCATTGCAATGTAAACTTGTGTCCTGCAATGACAATAAAGGCTATTCTATTGTATTCTGTTCTATTCTATTGTAGTAATAAAAGTTTATTCCAACAATTTGTTAATAATTTGATCAGCAAGAGATATTTAAACATGTAAGAAATAAGCCTTGTTCACACGTGTGACAGAATGCTTTTTTCTGTTTTGTTTAATATCTGCTGCTTTCACAGTTACATGACTCATCACAGTGCCTCCACAATAACAGGCAGTGGAAAAGTAGCAAAGGATTTACTACTTTGTTTTTCTGTAAGCCACTCATTTTTTTTTTTTTTTGGGTTCATCTCCCGGCAGCATTGCCTGTGTCATCCGGTTTCTTCCTGTCTCACACTATATCCTTCACTTTCTAAATAGATAATTGTCAAAGACACTTGTATGATGAACTACCTGCTTTCAGACGTAATATTCTTATCACCTGATATGAGTAAACACAGAGCAAGCTCTTAACAAAAAAACAGAAACACACTGACAGTCTTTCTCTCTCTGTCTTTAACCTGACAGGAATTGGATTAAAAAAAACACCCTGAAGGAGCTTTCAGTTTGTCCTGTTAGTGTCACTCTGAATGCCCTGGTACAGTGCTGCTGCTGACTCTGGTGTATGAGCATCCCATCTGTCTGACTGTGTGTTGCACTGGCTTAACCACAGCCATGGAGGTGGCCTTGGTAGACTTTGAGAGCCTGGATGACCTAGATGGCAATCTTGGAGATGAGATGGACACCTATGCTGATGAGACCACAGCTCTTACAGTGGATATGCCCCCAGAGCACAACAGCCCAAGCAGTGACTACCATCTGAGAGCCACACAACTAACCCCTACACCTTCCCACTGCAGCCCTGTGCCTCCCTGCATTTGGGAATCCACCTCATCTTCACCCATTCCACAGACACTTACAGTACCCCAGTCCCCAGTGATGCCAACTCCAGGAAGAGAAGGGCGCAGCAGCTGTGCTAGCATGATCTCAAACTTTAAACTGCTGCTAAGCAGTGAGGGCACTAAGGAAAGTGAGACAATCTTCAACCGGCTTGCTAAGGAGTGCTGTGAGGATATCTTTGTTGATAAACGAGGCTTGGATGATGGAGACCAGAAGGTCATAATCAACATTGCTGGTCTTCGTTTTGAGACGCAACTTAAAACATTGGACCAGTTTCCTGAAACACTTCTGGGAGACCCATTGAAGAGGATGGACTACTTTGATCCAATGAGGAATGAATATTTTTTTGATCGTAACAGACCCAGCTTTGATGGCATCTTATATTACTATCAGTCTGGGGGTAAAGTTAGACGACCAGCCAATGTTCCCCTTGATGTGTTTGCAGATGAAATTGTGTTCTATGAGCTTGGAAACGAAGCCATGGAACAGTTTAGAGAAGATGAAGGATTCATAAAAGATGTTGAGATTCCTCTTCCTAGTAATGATGTGTATAGACAATTCTGGCTGCTGTTTGAGTACCCAGAGAGCTCCAATGCAGCACGAGGTGTAGCACTGGTATCTGTCCTTGTCATTGTCATATCCATTATTATTTTCTGCATGGAAACACTACCAGAATTCAGAGATGACGCTGACCCAGTTGTCCCCACAGTAGTACAACCTTTTAACCAATCCAGAAGTTATGCTTCTGTGACTCCACCTGGTGTAAAGCCCACAACTTTCTCTGATCCTTTCTTCATCATTGAGACTGCCTGCATTGCTTGGTTTTTCTTTGAGTTGTGTGTGCGATTTGTTGTATGTCCAAGCAAAAGAGAGTTTTTTCACAACCTCATGAACATTATTGACATCATATCCATCATCCCCTATTTTGTCACTGTGATTACAGAACTGGCCACGACACCAGAAGAGAGCTCAGGACAGAACATGTCTTTGGCCATTCTTCGTATCATTCGCTTGGTGCGGGTGTTTCGTATATTCAAACTCTCTCGTCACTCTAAGGGGCTCCAGATCCTGGGACAGACTCTGAAGGCTAGCATGCGTGAGCTTGGTTTGCTCATCTTCTTCCTCTTTATTGGAGTCATCCTGTTCTCCAGTGCTATCTACTTTGCAGAGGTAGATGAGCCTAATACAGTGTTTGTCAGCATACCTGATGGCTTCTGGTGGGCTGTTGTTACCATGACCACTGTAGGCTATGGAGATATGTGTCCTATTACTGTGGGGGGTAAGATGGTGGGCACCTTGTGTGCCATTGCAGGTGTACTAACCATTGCCTTGCCTGTTCCCGTCATTGTTTCCAACTTCAACTACTTCTACCACAGAGAGGCAGAAGCAGAGGACAAGTTGCCCTTGGCAGATGCTGTTGAGCAAGCCATGAAGGATACCACAAAAGGTAGTAACACCTCACTCAATAAAACCAATGGCATCTGGCAGAGTGACACAGGGAAATAACTCCAGAAGAACACTGTTTAATAGGAGGTGAGACTTTGCCACTCAGCAGAAAAGAACTGTAAAAGGAGATAAGAAAATGCGGAGAAAACGGTTCCTGTTGAGAGTGGCACAGTGGAACAATTAGATTTGCACTGTACCTTGTGAAAAATGTGTTTTATAATGATAAACTGGTTGTACCACATTTACCTCTTTTGTGTCCAATATGAAAATGACATTTTGAAAACAACAGATGAGTGAAAGAGTTCCCTGTATTAATGTTTAGAAATTCATGTCATTATATTTCATGTTTACTTTATGTTAGAAATTTAGGTTGCATAGAACTGAATAAATTCTATCATTGTCATGTATGCTTCACAGATCTTTTTTAGGAAAACTTTGGTCTTATTATTGTCTTGGCCATCAATCCTAATGTTTGTGACAGTATGCCCATCATGTTCACTTGCTGTGATTTTGGCATCAAGGACTTTTAACACAGTTTTCCAACAGTATTTTATTGGGTCATAAAACAATCTAAAGTTTATCTACAGTATATAGAATTCTTAAATCACGCAAAAGACAATTACATTCCGTAGTCCATCTCAGTTCATCTTACTAGAATAAGTTCTCTGATTGATTTAAATATTTTATTTCCCAATAAAAGCTTCAGTTATTTATGCAACACTGATAGGAATGCTGGTCAATTCTGAACACATAAGACCAAAGTCACTACTCTCCTGTAAGTGTCTAGAAAGAGTAATTTGTGTTGTGTGTATTGTCTATATACATGGCCCCACTATATGTATTTATTAATTCAAAAAATGAAGCATGATTCTGACGCATTTATTCATTCTCTCTGATAAATTGCACAGGTAGGAATTCTCCAGACAGTCAAAATGATTCCACATTATGTATCATAATTCAGTGCCTTAAATGTAATGTTGGGATACTGTTGAATATGCCATATAATCTCATAATCTTATTGTAATAATTATGTCTATCATACATATATGCTCAGTATTTTTGATGTCATGCTTGATTAGTATTGCAAAACCATTTTGTCGCTTCTGTGGTATTTATGAGTGTTATCTAAAAATATGTTGTCCAACATAGAAATTAATTCTGACCTGAAACAGTGATAAAATTATGCAAAATATAATCATTCCACTTTATTTATGTGGTTTATTCACTTATTCTAGACTTTTCTGTATGCTCATAACTCTCTGTGGAAATAGATACAGTTATCAAAAATCACTGAGAAAGTGGAACAGAGGTGAAAGAAGCCAAAGATAATTTCTTATTAAGGTAAATAAAGGGAACTGTTATAGGGCCAAGATACCTAAGGCCAAAATATCCCATGAGCTGTCTTATTATCAGGAAAAAATGTTAAGAGTTCATTTCTTGTGTAAAAAAAAAAGTTCATTTAGGATGAAAATCAGATCTTAATCTGGATCCAGGAATATGATACCTTAAAATATGTAGCTTTGGGCTTGTGTAATGTTTGCACAAGTGTTGTGGTTGAGCATATGATTAAATTAAGATTTTACAGTGGCAAGAATGAGTGAACTCTTTGAAATTACTTAATTTTCTACACAGCATGTTCTTGGAAGTTTTTTTGTTTTTGGACAGTTATTTTACTACTGAAATATATTCATTCCAGAGGCTCTCTAATGGGGTAAGATTTAGGTTTGTTTGGATTTTTTTGCATTTAGCTTTTGTGGATATTATCCTAGGGGTTCACATTTTTTTATCTACACTTCATGAGATATTTTAAGATTAATTTTCACATACATGCAAATAATTCCAAGAGATTCACTTATTTTTCTTGTCACTATGTGTATATGTTTTCTGTAAGTTTGACAATCACCTTTATGGCAAAAATGATGGTACTAAATGTTGTATGGTGTGATGCCTGCTTTTTATTAATGTAGTCACTCTCTTATTTGTCCAAGCAAAGTTCAGAGGTCAACTGTCCTGCAGTGACAGCAGTAGCACAGTCATGGACACAACAAGCCAGAGTTTATTTCAGACCATTAAGACCATTATACTGTATTTTTATGTATGAAAACATTTCAGTACATGATTTACTGTAATGAAGACGTAATACATTCTGGGATTTTAAATGATTTCTTCTCATGTTTTATATGC
Organism: Etroplus canarensis; assembly: GCA_015106775.1. Classification (NCBI taxonomy): domain Eukaryota; kingdom Metazoa; phylum Chordata; class Actinopteri; order Cichliformes; family Cichlidae; genus Etroplus; species Etroplus canarensis. The sequence continues at coordinate 6,175 of VUQH01044462.1, read as the reverse complement.
CTTGATGCACTCATTGAAAGGTGTTCGCTTGTGTACATGTACATACATGGCTGTGCATGTTTTGTGAGAAACAGACAAAGGAAGAGAGAGAGAAGGAGTTAGATTTCTTGTGTTCCCCTGGTGTTCCCCTTCAGGTAAGAAAATCCCCCATGTTATGTAAGATTTCGTCATTACTTTCATTAACCAGTCTCTGCTTTCACTGTAATACTAGTGCAATACACACAAACAAAGACAGAGGTCCCATCAGCAAGGCAAGTGTGCCACCGTATCACTGGAAGTCTGTCAGATGCCAACAGGATGCCAGTCTCTAGTTTACATCAAGTAATCTGCTATCATATAGTGCTAGTTAGCGTCACCTGATACTGTTCTCTCTGGAGACACCTCATCTCAGCTAAATAGTTACGGTACACTAAATGTGGATCACTTAAATTGTACTGTACATTAGAAGTGGATCTAAATATAGACACAGTGAAAAATACTTCTAACAGAAACCCAGATAAAATGTGTGCATGTGTGTGTGTGTGTGTGTGTATGTGCGTATTATCACATAAGTAATGTCTCTCAAACAATATTCTAATACAGTGTATTGCACTTATTGTCTAGGAAATGTGAGTCTTGTTCCTTTATTTAAGTTAATAAAATTGGTGACATTATGAGAACACTTCCTTGGTTTAAGTACACGAAATTCATGTAAAATTTATAATTGATTCACCAGTATCTGTAATATACACTTACTAGCCACTTTGTTAGGTATACCTTTTCAACTGCTCATTAATGTAAATATGTATTTCCTTTTGCTGCTTTCTTGCATTTTTCCCAAGGGGTCATCACAGCAGATTGATCCACATTAATTATTTTAGCAGAGGTTTTATACCAGATGTACTTCCTGACACAACCCTCAGTGGTATGAGATGCTTGTGTCCCCACCTGGAATCAAACCATTTGCTTGTATGGTGAATGTATAAACCACTACACTGCAGAAACACAATGTAAATATTAATGTAAATATCTGATCAGCCAATTTAAAAGCAGCAAGTTAATGCATTCTATTCTATTCTATTCTATTCTGTTCTATTCTATTCTGTAGCACCAGTTCACAACAAAAGTCACATCAAAACAGTTCACACTGTAATATAAAGACCTTAGAGTATTAGGCATGTTCTAATGGTGAAGATGAGTTAATGAAGATGAAAGCATTATAATGGGGAAGAAAGGTGATTTGAAAATGTCGTGGTTTGTGGTGGCATATGGGCTGGTCTGAGCATTTCAGAAACTGCTGATCTAGAATCTGGGATTTTCCCACATAACCGTCTCTAGGGTTTACAGAGAATGGTCCAAAAATGAGAAAAATTCCAGTTTAGCAACAGTTGTTTTTTTCTGCAGTCGTTATTATTTGTGTTACATACATCTCACTGGGATCTGCTGTCTCAGGATTCATTGCATAATTCACCAAACATTTTCCCAGAGTATTTGTATTGTGGGGCAGCTCCAGAAAATGTGCGAGTGGCCCACCCTCTCCAGCATGCACTGCTTGTCAGTCTTAAATTAGCTAGTTGTACCTAATGAAATGGTGTACAGTGCTGTGCAAAAGTCTTGGACCACCCCTCCTTTCTGTATATTCTGCTTCCAATGGGTCATACTTTCTTTGATTTTTCAAAGTGGTCTTGAGCAGTAGTTCTCTAGGCTAGTTTTTTCGTAGGATAATTGCTGTCTTTTCACTCCTTTTCAGTCACCATGCCAGTGACATACTAAATACTAGGCATACTAAAAAAACTGAGGAAAATGGAAAAGTCGAGGACAAAAGACGAGTGTCAGGCCTACAAAAACATTTTATAATAAATGAAAAATATCTGAAAGGCAAGTCCTTAAAAAATAGGGGGAGACAATACAAAACAGATCTGACACAGGACCTGACAGATGCATCTGGCCCTTCAGTTGATCCATCTGCTGTTTGCTGAAGCTTTGTCAGAAATGGCCTCATTGGAAGAGAGGTTGTCAAGAAGCCCTTCTTAAGGAAAGGAAACAAGGAGAGAAGGCTGAGGTATGTCAAATTACACACTGGACTGAAAATCAGTGGCAACAAGTCTTAAGGAGTGATGAATGGACCTGAACATTATTGAAGCAGTGTGGGATCATCTTGACAGAGAATGGAACAAAAGGCAGCCAGCATCCAAATAATCACTTTGTAATGCCCTTCAAGAAGCTTGGAGATCTATTCCTGAAGACTGCTAAAAGAAATGACAAGAAAGCTTGCCTAAGAGGCTGTGTTGAAGAATGAAATATTGACTTTCAAGCTGATTAGAACTGTATACACTGTTTTTGTCTTATGTTGTCACGGTCCACTTCCTTCAGGTGCTGACCTGCCTCTATTGCTCTCTGTCCCTTGAGCTTTATCCATCCTCCTCTGTCTGAGTTGGTGGGGTGTTACTAACTCTTTTCAGTTTCCAGGAGTGGGTGTGGCATAGGTGGAGTTGGGCTGGCACTCCTGTGCATAGTTAGTCATCACTGCTGTTTTTAAGGCTGAGGTTTCCTTTCTCTCGTCACCGGATTATTAGCTTCACAAGCATAGTAAGCTTGGCCATCTGCACATGTTTTCTTGTTCCTGAGTTCTTCATGTTTGCTGCACACGGACCTTTCTCGCTGCCTTCTCCAGTGTAAGTTGCCTCTTTGCCTGCCTGCCAGCCTGGACTCATCAGTAGTTAAGCCTGACCCCCTCTCTCTAGCCCACCTATGGACACCTATTTCCCCCTGGACCCCTGAACAGCTCAATAAAACCTTTTAACCTATTTCCCATTATCTATGTGCTGCACTGTGAGTCCATTTGTGAATCTGTGACATGTGTACTGCATTTCCATTTCATATTTGCTTATTTCAGTGAATCCTTGAACCAATTTCCCATTTTCCCAGCAAAATATAAGAAGCGGAGGGGGTGGTCCAAGATGTTAAATGTCTTTCTAACACAGACATTCAAGAAAATGTCTGTATTTTTACAAATTTATAAAATATAATACACCTCATGAAAAAAGTACAAAATAAATTAACAGTGTTAAAGGATATATACACTTAAGAAAGCAGTTTCTTTAAATAAGTATGTCTTCAATTAGACATGAACCCCTTTCTTTGAATACCATGTAATTAGGTGTAGATGCACTTTTACAGTGAGCTGTTACAATAAATGTCTGTACAGCAGAAGCACAGAAACTGAAACACAGAAAAAATGGTCAGTGTGACCACATTCCTGAGCTATCAAGACTATTGTAATAGTGATAGTGTGTCTTTCTTTGTTCATCCAGAAGATTAAACTCTCATTAGCAATGTAGATTAAACATACTTACTAGTGACTGTAGACCTGAATTTCATTGGGTGTTATGTTTCTGTTATGTTATTTTGCAAGGTTGGGAACAATAACACAAATAGTGTTTCCAACATTTCAGACTAAATACTGCTGAAGAAAACATAAGTACTGTATGGCAGTTCTTGTAGTAGCTATTGTAAAAAGGGTCCAAGAAAATCTGTTAACAGGAACTTAAATGGAACAGATTATAGTAGCATTAGCACACATGAGTGAAAATAGAGCTGCAAATGAAAAGAGAGAAAGGAGGACTGAATGACACCTGGGAGGAGATGGGAGGTGAGAGTTCACACGCCACTGGGTCTGTGGTAGTGAACTGTCATATAGGTTACGAGCAGGTGTGGAACACTCCAAGTGAAATGGATCTCTGGCACACACAAAGATCTGTAGGTCCACACACAAACGCACAGCCACAGAATGGAAAGCAAAATATTCTAGCACAACAATTACAATTTGTATATTTTGAAGTCCCAAAAAAACAACTCAATAAAAGTCTGAATTAAGATGGAGTGTCTACGCCACATTATAATCATCAAGTCCCTCTTTCAGTATAGTATAGAGTTGTGGCATTATATAAACCCCTTTTTATTATGTGCCGCAGGAGAACAATTTGTTAGTCAGACACTTTAATTCAGTGTCTGCAAAGTAGAATAGTAATAGTTTAGTAATAGTGATAGTGATAATTTCTCATTCATTTTCTTTTTCTTAAAAATTAATAGAACATATTTGTATGTTTAATTTGGACACAATAACAGTATAAATTGTATACAGTTATGTCTATAAGTTTTGGGACAATGGAAATGTTTAATCATTTTTCTCTGTACACTACCAGAGTGGATTTCAAATCAAACAGTCAAAATGTGATTGAAGTACAGACTTTCAGCTTTAAATTGAGGGGTTTATAAGAATTGTATTAACTGTTCAGAAATTATAGCCATTTATATACATAGTCCCCATTTTCAAAGAAAGTTATTTATATGAACTTGCAAAAGATAACTTTATCATCATCCCTTATCCATATCCCTATGTTTCCCAGGACTATCAAACACAAAACTGACTTCTAATCATGTCAGTGTTGGGGAGATTACTCGAATTGATTGTTTTACAAATTTACAATTAAATCACACCTTGTAAAATAATAGGAACTTGAATTAAAACAAATATTCCCTGGGGAGATATAGAGTTTGCTAAACTAAAACTTCCTAAAAAGAGGGTCAACTAATTTGTGAGTAAACGCTAGAATTCATAATGCACCAGTAATACAAAATTATAACAAAATCTAACTCATAATTTAGCTCACAAATAATTTTTTACACAGTTTTGCCAAGGTTAGATATTGTATTTGCTTCAGTATAGCCATAATAATTCTTGTTTGGGCTAAGATCATAGACTGCATGTAAAAGACTGACATACTTACTGTGATGTCACCCATTTGTGTAATTTACATTTTGAAGCCTCAGCTTTAGTTTTATGGCCATCACTGAATTAATATTTTGGATTCAGAAGCCAACATGTTCAGACCAGAGAGTGGAGGTTCGGGTAACAGCTAATAAAAGAAAGCTTTTTAAGTACAGCACATCCATAGACTGAATGGGTGCATCACACAGACACAGATAACTGCTAGATAGTTAGTTCTAAGTAATATACAAAAAAATACTAGAATTTCACCCACCAAAACTGGAGCATAGATTTCTTGGATGGTCTGCTAGTTCAGTTAACTCCACAGTAAGCCATGGTATTTGTAACATAATAATGATACGGTGTCCTCATGGTGTGGTGGTTTACACATTTTCCTAAAAAGCAAAAGGTCCCCGGTTCAATCCTAGGTGAGGACACAAGCCCTTCTCACCATGGAGGGTTGTGTCAGGAAGGGAATCTGGTGTAAAACCTCTGCCAGATTACCAATGTGGATTAATCTGCTGTGGTGACTCTTGGCCACAATATAAGGAAGAAGCCAAAGGCACGTCATTATATGTAAAATAACAACATTAAATATGCTTTGAAAGGCACAAACATAGCTGAGCCTTCCGATAAAGTCTTGTCACTTTCTTCAGGAGGAGATTACTGCAATGCTATATATTAGTTCTACCAGTGCCTTCTCTACTAAGGTAAGTTAAAATGCCACATAAAACAGGTATATTACTTAAATTACATGCTTATCAACACATCTGTTAATTCATCAAAAAATAGTAAAGTTTTTATTTGTACAAATGAAATTATAAGAGCATCATAAAAATGCAATTTATCTTTTTTTTTGGACCGGTCCTGTCTGGCAGCATTAGCAAGCAGAATCATGGTCTGAATGCTTTGTTGTGCCAAACACATTTAATTTGCCAAAAGGAGCTCCATAAACTCTATGGCCTCCTCTTGTTGATACATTTCTTTATTTATTTATTTATTGCCAGGGCAGACAGGTAGGGAAAAGAAAAGAGAGAAGAAGAAAAGAGAGAAACAGAAGAGAAAAGAAGAAGAGTGCATATTAAGATGCCAACCACTGCATCTGTAATAAGCATACTGCAACTGAAAAATGAAGAACAGACATATGATCCACAAACATACAATCCATAGCAACAACCTAGATAAGCATCAGTAACAGTAAATAATAAATACTGAATGTTACTGAGCAGCACACAAGACCGACAACGCACGATATGCTTAGAGGCAGCAACCAAGGAAGATAGTGTGTGTCTGTGAACACCCGTGTGCACACCTGTGTGCACACCTGTGTGCGTGAGCGTGCTTGTATTCAGAAGGTTTCTCCATGTAACTATCTAATAGTAGGTGTGGGGAGCCATAGCCCCGCCCCCCAGGACATGAAGCAGG
>VUQH01044456.1:0-16384 GCA_015106775.1 Etroplus canarensis | reverse complement strand
GCTTTTTGACATAAGGATAGCAGCAAGAGTGAAAGGGAAGGTTTACAAGATGGTAGTGAGACCTGCCATGATGTATGGTTTGGAGACGGTGGCAGTGACAAAATGGAGACAGGTGGCAGAATTGAAGATGTTGAGATTTTCCCTGGGAGTGACCAGGATGGACAGGATTAGAAATGAGTACATCAGAGGGACAGCTCAGGTTGAGTGGTTCGGAGGCAAAGTCAGAGAGGCAAGGCTGAGATGTTTTGGACATGTTCAGAGGAGGGATAGTGGACATATTGGACAAGGGATGTTGAAGATGGAGCTGGCAATCAATAGGAAGAGGAAGACCAAAAAGAAGGTTCATGCGTGTAGTGAATGAGGACATGCAGAGGGTTGGTGTGAGGGAAGAGGATGCAAGGGATAGGGTGAGATGGAGGCAGATGATCCGCTGTGGCGACCCCTAACGGGAGCAGCCAGAAGAAGAAGATCTTTGGATGTTGCTTTTGATGTTACAGACTTTTGTTTGGGGTTTTTTTCTTTACTGATCTCACCATTTGTCTGTCATCAGTTGTTGATGTTTTCCATGGACTAATGACTGGCAGGTTGTTGCTCAGTACGCCAGCGGTTTCCTTCTTTTTCAGGACATACCAACTATGCCCAGTGTTGTGGTGGACTTTCCCCCCTTTTCTCAGCTTCAGAATTGCATGCTTTTCTGCCATAGACAGTAAATGCGAACTACTACAAACTGAAAGTAGATATCCAAGGCTACTTAATAATTAAACCGTCAATCTTGTATGACACACTTGGGTATCAAGAAACACCTGTCACTTGCCATGTCCCATTACTTAAGCTCACTTGGTTAAAATGTGTCATTTTCTATGTGGTTTAACATAGCTATATGTAAACAGCAGGGAATAAAAGCTGAAACTGTGATCTGCAAAGCAAAAACAAATTAATCGGCCTTGCTGTTCCAATACTTTAAGAGGGGACTGTATGCACTATTTGAGATCAGATTGGCTGGATGTAGTGCATGAACTTGAAGCAGTTTGACACCACTGCTGTAACATTTTGAAATATTGAACAATTTGGCTTTAAAATCTGTTGATTTGTGTTCCGAATCTGGGGGAGTTCTGAAGTTAAATGGATGTTATTCAAGATTACTGATGGTGCTGTTTTTTGACTCCTGATGCACAAATCTGTGAGGTCATTAGCCAGATTAATCGCAGCAGTTGATATTGGCACGACTGAGACGTTTTCTTGTTCCATTTAACTGCTTTTATGAACCGTCCCTTTGACGAGATCGATCGGAAGCTTGTCTCTGAAGACCGTCCCGTTGCTGAGAAGTACCCGACTAAATCCAGGTGTTTTCCCTCAGCAGATACCTGGAGTCATGAAGCAGCTGCCCCCCGACACCGTGCGTCTGCTGTCCAGCTCCCAGGTCATTACCTCTGTGGTGAATGTCGTCAAAGAGCTGATGGAGAATTCCCTGGACGCTGGAGCTACGAACGTTGATGTTAAACTGGTACAGTGGCTAAATTACAGGTTGTGTAACAAGGAGAAAAATTTAAAAAATTAAAGATTTAATTCTGTAGAAGTAGATCCAGTAACAAATGTGATTTTCTTTGGCAGCAGAGATGTGGATTTTTCTTCTTTAACAGGGAGATTGATTATGCAAATTTTAAAATATCCAGTAGAGCCATGTGTGAAGCAACATTTGGCTGCAAATATATGATTTAGGAAAATAATGTTTTTCTTGCTGCAGTCGCTGTTCAGATCCTCACAGCTCAAAGTTCTGTCTTTGATTTTCCTTCATGTTGCACTGACTTTCTATAGCATGTGTTGAATTACACATTTTAGGAGAACTTTGGCTTGGACCGGATAGAGGTGCGTGATAACGGTCAAGGAATCAAAGCTGCAGACACTCCCGTGATGGCAGTGAGACATTTCACCTCAAAGATCTGCAGCCATGAAGACTTGGAGCATTTGGAAACATACGGCTTCAGAGGGGAGGCGCTGGGCTCCATCTGTGCTGTAGCTGAGGTGATACATTAAGACTCAAGCATAAACTGTGGGCAGAAGTATTGAGTCACATCTCTTACTCATTGAATTAATTCAGTCCCATTGCCACAGATGTATAAAATCAAGACACTAGCCTTGCAGTCTGCCTTTACAAACATTGTGAAAGAATGGGTTGTTCTAAAGAGCTCACTGAATTCCAGTGCGGTGCTTTAATAGGATGGCATCCTTTTAACAAGTCAGCTGGTGAAATTTCTTACCACCTAGATATTCCATCATCAACTGTAAGTGGTATTATTGCAAACTTTGTGGAAAAAGTTTGGGGAAAGCCCTCTTCTGTTCCAGCACAACTATGCCCCAGTGCACAACGCAAGCTCCTTAAAGGCATGGTTGGATGGGTTTGGTGTGGAAGGAACTTGACTGGCCTGCACAGCATCCTGACCTCAACCCCATCCAACACAGCAGGGTTGAACTAGAACAGAGATTGTGAGCCAGGCCCTCTCAACCATACCAAAGGCTCTTCTGGATGAATGAGTGAAAATTCCCACAGACATTCTCCAAAATACTGTAGGAAGCCTTCCCAGAAGGGTGGAAGCTGTTATAGCTGTAAAGGGGGAGGGCAACTTCATATTAATGCCTATGCATTTAGAATGGGATGTAGTTTAAAACTCTTTAAGGTGTAATGTGTAGGTGGCTCAATTCTTTTGTCCATATAGTGTATGTCCTATGTGAATTATGATGGCTATCTTCTCAGTATGGATAACCCTGAAGTCTGTTGATGTTTCCTTTCAGGTTGCTGTTACCACAAAGACGGAGGAGGATGAAATCAGCACCCAGTACATGCTTGACCTTACGGGAAAAATCGTTTCCGAGAAGCCGTCGCACTTGGGTCAAGGCAAGGCACTGATGATGGAGCTTTCTTTTAAATAAGGAAATATATTTCTTAGTGACATAACTTACGGTGGTTTCAGCTAATATCTCTTTGGGAATCACGTTGTTGGTGCAGAAAGATTATTTTATGCCTTTCAAATTGTGTTATCATTGATATTTTTCATTAATTTAACTAAAGAAATGAGAACAAATGATTTCTTCATGCAGCAGGCTGTTGGTAACAGAGTGCCTAAAGATACGATTTCAAATTGGTTCTTTACTAAGTTGTCTGTTATGCGTAGACACAACACTGATTAATGCCTTGTATTAGGAGCCTTTTTTTATGCTTGAATGTTTCATTTCAGGTCAGTGTTAGGTGGCTTAACAGACAAAAGACATTCCTGTGAAAATGATCAGGTACAAGGACTGCACTGAAAATGAGTGAAAAAGCAGCCGACGTCCAAAGACCCTCAGAAAGCCTGGAGAACCATTGCTCAAGACCACTTTAAAAATGACAAGAAAGCCAAAACCGAAAGGAATGAGACTTTTGCACAGTGCTGTAGTTGTTAATAACTCTTTAAGATTATTTAAAAGGTTATTTCTGAAGTATTTAATGGCATGTTAATATAGTTCTACAATATTTTATGTATGTGCTTATTTTTGGTGGTTTTGATCCTCCATATACGCAGCCCTGCCTGTTGCAGGAAAAATACATTTCATGCCATTTTCACCTCTGCTGTGTCTTTTCCAGGCACCACAGTGAGCGTAATGAAGCTTTTTAAGAACCTTCCAGTGAGACGTCAGTGCTTTTCCTCCACCAAGAAATGCAAAGAGGAGCTGAAGAAGGTGCAGGACCTGCTGATGGCCTACGCCATCATCAGACCTGAACTGAGACTGATGCTTGTTCACAATAAGGTCAGAATCTCCTTCACACGATCTTAATAATACATTTTATTTATGAAGCACCTTTAAAGAACAAAGGGCTCTGACAGGCAGGCAAAAAGCAGAACACTCAGATAGGGGATTTAAACAAAGAGCCGAACATTAAAGTCACAAAAAACAGAACAGTTAAAAAAATAAGAGGTACTATAAATACCAATGAGAGACTAAGCACAGGCAGGACAGATAAAAACAAAACAGGACAACTGAAAGCTGACGACCAGACAGGTGCAATGGAATCACATAAAAGCAGGTCTATAAAAATGTTTTACCAAGGGATTTAAAGGAAAATGCAGATTTTTCTTTTTTTCTTACAAACCTTGTTAAATATATTACACTTCATTTATCCCACAGCAAGAAAAACATTAAATATAACTTTTAACATGTTAACTTAAAGTACAGAAAGCTTGATTAAATAAATATAATATGACAGAACAACATTTCTTAATAAGATAAAACCTACACAAGAGAAAGAAGTACAGTTAATAAGAAAAAAGTGATGAGCTCAATAAATAAAAACCTATGCAGGTATTGCATGAGCTGGTAAAGATTTTCTCTGCCTTTCTTTGTAAGTGGTGCAGCGGGTTGTCTGAGTTATCCTTAGAGAATTTCGTCACTACAGCCACGTGAAAAAGAAAGATTTACCAAATCTCTTCGCAGTCCTGTGAAAACGAACTCCACCTTGCTGCTTCCACAGGGATAAAGTGGGTAAGCTGCAGTTAATCAAATGCAGTTGATTAATTGATCATCAGCCAGTGTGAGCACCTCTATAAAAACAGAAGTTCTGGCAGTTTGCTGGTCTGGAGCATTCAGCTGCATGCCGCAGTCTTTCTAGGAGTGGACGTCCCAGCAAAAGGCACCCCAAGGTCAGGCTGTGTAATGCTCAGAGAAACTCAAAAAAACCCTCAAGAGCTATGTCTCAGATGCTAAAGGTCTCAGTTAGTTAAATGTTAAAGTAAATGACAGTATGAGAGAGCGAGGATAGAGAGAGAGCCTATTCTCTCAAAAAAGATCATGGCAGCAAAGTTGCATCTGAACGAACCACAAGGCTTCTGGAACAATGTCCAGAGATGAGACCAAAGTGGTGACACTTGGCCATAATGCACAGCGCCATGTTTGGTTAAAACCAAACACAGCATATCGCCACAAACACCTCATACCAACTGTCAAGAACAGTGATGGAGGACTGATGATTTGGGCTTGTTTAGCAGCCACAGGACCTGGGCACCTTGCAGTCATAAAGTCTACTCCTCTGTATACCAGAATATTCTAGAGTCAAATGTGAGGCCATCTGTCTGACAGCTAAAGCTTTGCTAAAATCGGGTCATGCAACAGGACAATGGTCCCAAGCGCACCAGAAAATCTGTAACAGAATGGCTGAAAAAGAAAAGAATCAAGGTGTTGCAATGGCCCAGTCAGAGTCCAGACCTCATCCCTATTAAAATGCTGTGGTGGGACCTCAAGAAAGCTGTGCATAAACAAATACCCGCAAAACTCCATGAACTGAAGCAATGTTGTAAAGAAAAGTGGGCCAAAATTCCTCCATAACCATCTGCGAGACTGATAAAGTCTTACAGAAAACATTACTTCAAGTTCATGCTGCTAAAGGTGGTTCTACAAACTGCTGCGTCGTGGGGTGTACTTAGTTTTTCACATGACTGCATAGAGTCCTGTAAAAACTTTCTTTTCATATGACTGAATGGACACAATGCTATAGCTGGCTGTTCAACATTTTGGCCACAGATGTGTTCATTTGCAGCAAAGTGTGCATTTTTCAGTCCCAGTTAGCGTAGTCCCTCCGCATTTCTTCTTACTGTTCGCCTGGGGAAAAAAGCAAACCCTGTGGTCTGAGACGTGATGAAGATGGCCATGCAGCTAAAGATGACTTTATGACGTGTCGACAGTCATTCTGATATTTGATCACGTGGTCGGTAACCTTACCACTGTGCTTACATAACCTTAGAAAAGAATCACACCATACTTAAACTGGCAGCACTGCACCTCTGAGTTCAAACTAAAATGAGTGTCACCCTTGATTTAAATGCTTAACTTGATGCGGCCACTAGGTGTCCTCATTAGCCTTCAGATGACTATCCCTACACGACAGGCTCAAAATCCCCTTCAGTTTTTTATCAATATGCCATGTATGTATAACTGGCCTACAAATGAAACGAGCTGCAAAACTACGAAGTGTCATTCTCTGATTTCATATATCTGCAGCTACTCTTGCATGTGTATTTGCACTTAATTCATGACCATGTATAATGTCTGTCTGTCTGTGTTGTTGGGGACAGGCTTCTGTCAAATTTGAGGAGACAACCTGTTGAAATTCAGGATTTCAAAATAAATTTACTACACTGAGACGTGTCAAGGCACTGAAAATCCCTTGCGCACACGAGCTTCATCAGTTCCTAGTTCATTTGTCCTCACCGTTTTCACATTAACTTTACTATTACTCCTCCTACTGCAGCATCTCAAGGTGCTACTAATGTTAATGTGAGGTGTGTATAATGAATTTTCTCACTTCATGAAGAAGCTGCAAACTAAATAAAATGATGTGCAGAGATTATTATATTTTTATTGAGCAGCGTATTGATCCATTTAGGGATACCTTCTCATTAAAATTCAGTCATTAAATTAAAAAAGAACATACAAAAACATTTTGAGAGTGAGTTTTCATGTGTAAATTGTCCTTTTGGCTTGTAGCTGTAAGGGTGTTAAAGATCCTCTTCTCGGACGTGTAAACTGACATTTACAAGGAGAATATCAAGAAGCTCACCTGACCTGGTTGAAGACAGAAATTGCCTCCTGCAGATTCGTTGTTGGTAATAATGCGAGCCAGTGAGCTGTGAAATTGCTAACGTGTGATGGGAAATATTCATTTGGCTTTTAGAAGCAACTCAGGAAGATTTTATCAAGCTGAGAAAGAGATTGAAAGGGGTCTCTGTGCCGGACAAACACTAACACTGCAAGGTTAGTGAGCATTTTCTGCATTCAGGGCAACAGAAGCTTTAATTATTATTAACTAAAGTTAAAACAAAAACATGCAAGAGAATGTAGCTTAAGCTGTTGAGGTTTTAGCTTGCTTTACATGTGACTTTAAATGATTCTTTCTTTAAAATCCATTCAGTTTTCTACTTAAACGATTCATTTTTAGATGCAATTAAAGCATGCTTATACAGTATTTTAAATATAATGTAAGTAATTTGCAAGACCCAGTCAATCATCAGACTTTATTTGGTTATATCAGTACCCTTTAACACAGAAAACGTTTCTCATGTGTTTATTATTTTATCATTATTTGGTCCATGATCTCTTTTTAATACAGGTAACATCAGAAAATCCAACCTCACATCTTTTAAATCTCTTGATTTATACAATTTTTACTCCTCCTTCATGCCACTAGTGTTTTCTGATTTTTGGGTTTTTTTTTAGATCATGAGTCAGCTTCTATCACAGCTACCTCAACTAAAAGATGTTGATCTATGTGGGATTTTCTAGTAAAATAAAGGTAAATAGATAATTAAAATGGGCATAAAACTAAAAGATAGCCAATAAACAGCCAAAAAAATCTCACATTTCAGAAACTGGAACCAGAAGCTTTTATTTTGAAAAGTTTGGTTAGACTTTTCTAAATGGTAAAGAAGAACCTACAGGTAAAACCTCCAAATGCTTGTGATGCAGCAGTCTGTCAAATAGTGATCAGATTAATATAATTTATTTAACTAATTGCTGAAAAACTCTCTTTGATGAGCGAGATGCTGAACAATTTAAAGACGGCAGCTCTGACTGTGCGGGGATCTCTTCATTCAGTGAGAGAGCTCTTCAAGGTGCCTTTTGTTACCTCCAGCAAGGTGGTTGTCCTGATTGGTTGTTTGGTTGGTTTGTTTATTGGCGGGATGACTCCAAGAGTTATAAGCAGAGTTGTTCAAAAATTTTACCAAAGGTGGGCTCGGTTTTAGGAGCCAGGATGTGGCTTAAGGAACGTCTTGCAAGCATTCTTTAAAGTTCAGGTAACTGCACAGATAAAGCAATGGTCATTTCAATTACAGTTTTGGCTTCCACCCTCTATTAAGATAAAATAAGCCTTTATTACTCCCACAGTTGGGGAAATTTGCAGTGTTTACAGCAGCAAAGGCAATAAAGTATATTAGAAAAGACTCATTCTGTTATAAAAGTATGTAAAGAATCCGAATCAGAATACATTATTAATCCCACTGGGGAAATTGCTTGCATTACAATGTGTCCAGTGTTCCATTAAATATAAATAAATACAAATATGAAGACAGAAATACAGTTGAAAAGATAAAATATATAAAAACCCGGTTTGTAGCATAGGTGGTTCGAGGTTGAGCAATACTATTTGCGGTATGCACGCGGCATGGCAGTGGGTAAAAGTCCAGTTATCGAGGGAGAAGCTGTAAAGTGTGACAGCCACAGGTAGGAGAGTCTCTAATCATAAATCGGATGGAATATGTATGCTATGAACGCTATGCACAATTTAAATAAAGAGCGACAAAAATGATATACTCTAACAGTACTGAATTAAATGTATTCACACCATAGTTGCACATTGAAGAAAAACTGTAATAATTGGAATTCAAGCGTACATTCAGAGTAGAAAATGTTCCTTCAGTTGCTCCCTTGTATTCTCCCCAAGGGGTCAACACAGCAGATTAATCCACACTGGTAATTTGGTAGAGGTTTTATGCCGGATGCCCTTCCTGATGCGACCCTCCATGGTGAGAGGGGCTTGTGTCCCCACCTAGAATCAAACCAGGGACCTTTTGTTTGTAAGGCGAATGTGAAAACCACTACACACAGAGTATATACACCATAAATTCCACATGATTTCCTCATGGATGTGGATATTGATATTGAACATACATATATATAATACATATGTATATTTATATTGCACAGCTGAACAAATAGGTCATTCAAGACAGTTCTAATGTTGGCGTGTGAGAGCTACTCGTCCGCTGATGGTAAAGACTAACAGAAGCAGGAAGGAAGGACCTTAAGGTGACGTAGTCTGTTGACGATGGAGCCCCCCAGTGTTGTTAGAGTCAAGAAGATCATCAGGGGAAAAAAGTTTGTTACATGCTGTTTCTCGATAATGCCCTTGTTTTGCCTTTTTGGCACATCTACATCCATGAAAGTGCAAATTCACTGCCTGCTGGCCTCTATCAGGTTTATTTTACGTAATTTATTTATTTAGTTAGATTCAGTTAAGTTATATTTGAAGTTTATAGAAATCCGCTTGATAGATTCACTATTTTTTTCCAAAGTCCTACGGTATGTGTAGCCCTGTTAAATGTGATCTCAGCATTGACCAAAAAATTGTAATTATGGCTTTTATCCTGATTAAGCAGCTGCAAAATATTTTGCATCATAAGCAAAAGGTCCCTTGTTCGATTCCAGGTGAGGACGCAAGCCCCTCTCAATATGGAGGGTTGCATCAGGAAGGGAATCCAGCGTAAAACCTCTGCCAAATTACCAGTGTTGCTTAATCCACTGTGGTGACCCCTTGGTGGAGAATACAAGGGAGCAGCCAAAAGATACATACGCTTTTTTGGACAAAAGTATTCGGCCAACTCTTAACCTCTTAATCATTAAATTCAGGTGTTTGATTCAGTCACATTGGCACAGATTTATAAAATCAAACAGCTAGCCATGCAGTCTGTCTTTACAAACATTTGTGAAGGAATGGGTCTTTCTAAAGAACTCACCGAATTCCAGCGTGGTACATCATTGTTACAACAAGTCAGCTGGTGAAATTTGTTCCCTCCTAGATATTCAGCCATCAACTGTAAGTGGTATTATTGAAAACTGGAAATCTTTAGGAACCACCGCAATTCAGCCAACAAGGGGCAAACCACGTAAAGTTACAGAGCGGTGTTGCCGAGTGCTAAGGTGCATAGTGCGCAAAAGCTACGAATACTCTGCCAACTCAATAACTAGTAGTGTTATTGCAAAGTGGAAGCATTTCGGAACCACAGCAACTGGGATACCAAGTGGCAAACCACGTAAATGGATTCTCCCCCCAGGAATTGATAAACTATTCTATTTCTGGTTCTGAAAGTGACAGAGCGGGGTCGCTGATTTCTGAACTGCATAATGCATAAAAGTTCCAAACCTCCTCTGACATTAACATCAGCACAAAAACTGTACCGAAAGCTTCATCACGTGGGTTTCCATGGCTCAGCAGCTGCATGCAAGCCTTACATCACCAAGCACAATGCCAAGTGTTGGAAGGAGTGGTGTAAAGCATGCCATCACTGGACGCTGGAGCAGTGGAAATATGTTCTGTGGCGTAACAAATCACACTTCGTCCACGTTTGGTGAAAGTTTGCCTCATTACATTTTGTCAGCTGTACACTTTGGTGGAGGAGGAATAATGCTATAAGGTTGTTTTTCTGGTGTTGGCCTGGGTTCCTTATGTCTATTGATGAGAAATCTTAATGCTTTAGCTTGCCAAGACGTTTTTGACACTTCTACACTTTCAGCTTTGTGGGAGCAGTTTTGTTTTTTTTTCTGTTCCACCATGGCTGTGCGCCAGTGCAAAGCAACTTCATAAAGGCATCATTGGATGAGTTTAGTGTGGAAGAACTTGACTGACCCTCATAGAGCCCTGACCTCAACCCCATACAACACCTCTGGGTTGAACTAGAATGGAGACTGTGAGCCAGACCCTCTCATCAGTGTCTGACCTCACAAATGCTCTTCTGGATGAATGGGCAAAAATTCCCACACACACGCTCCAGAATTTTGTAGAAAGCCTTCCCAGAAGAGTGGAAGCTGTTATAGCTGCAAAGGAGGGGGACCAACTCCATATTAATTCCTATGGATTTCTGTTGGTGTAATATTTAGGTGGCCCAGTACTTTTCTCCTTATGTATGAATCCAGATGTCTTGTTTGAATTCAGATTTAAGCCTTGGCAGAGGCACAGTGCTACTGGAAAACAGTACCCAGTGTTGCTGTGAACAGTGCTTCCTCGTTGGGGCTTGCAAAGCTTGTAGACAACAAGAGAACGCTAAAGTTCAAATCGCTTTAAAAGCAAACATTGGCGCGTGCTCTGAGAGGTGCGTATTGCTGGAATGTGTTGCTTTAGAGGAGTATTTGTTTGGATCTTTTAGAAAATGAAAACAGCTTTATTGTTTAAATGAGGGAGCTGACAACAGAAGCTTAACTGAACATAACCAACACGCGTGCCAAGGCAGTGTATCATCGTCAGTGTCTGGTGTTAGTGAATTAACTGTGAAAAGATGGATCATAAATAAACATCGCCCTGACATCAGTCATCAATTCTCATCAGCGTTACATTCACAGTTGCATGTTTTTTTTTTTAAATTAAGAATTGTTTTTATAATACTGTTGGGTCTGGTCCTTTTTAGCTTTCAGAGGTGTGCTCCTTTAGATATTCTTTATTTATTCCCAAAATTAGGAAATCCCTGTGTAGGAGAAAATGACCAGTATAGAATAAAGTGAAATAAGGTGGCTAAATAAAATGGGATTATACAGAATATCTCATTAAAATATCTCAATAAAGGGCAAAAATGCTTATTAAATATGCTAAAAATAAAAATGAACTGACTTAAGAAAATAAAACTGAACAAATAGTTTGATAATAACATATCTCAGCAGGGGGCGAAAAGGGGAAAGAAAAAAAGGATTAAAATAAAACTGTTTAAAAAAGTAACAAAAACTTGAACATAGAACAAATTGCTCAATTAAGTTCAATTAGCCCCAAATAAAATAAAATGGCTTTGTGTGTGGAAACTATAGCAAGCCGTGCAGGGCACTGAGACAAAACCAAAACCTGAAACTATGGGTTGGTCTTCATGTCGGAACTGGGAGTTTAAGCTTCTTTGGTTCTGGTATAATTGCAAACACATTGCCTCATAGATAAATCAGAATCCTTTATTAATCCCCAGGGGGGAAATTACTCAAATACGGTTTTCAGTAAAGTTATAACACGTGTATAAACTCTCATTGCCACTTTATTAGATCTACACCTTGCTAGTGCCTGGTTGGACCCTCTTTTGCCTTCAGAGCTGCCTTAATCCTTCATGGCAGAGATTCAACTTGGTGCTGGAAATATTCATCAGAGATTTTAGTCCATATTGACTTGATGGCATGACACAGCTGCACATCCATGATGAGAATCTCTGGTTCCACCACATTCCAAAGGTGCTCTGTTGGATTGAGCTCTGCTGACTGTGGAGGCCATTTGAATACAGTCAACGCATTGTCATGTTCAAGAAACCAGTTTGAGATGATTTGAGCTTTGAGACATGACACATTATCTTGATGGAAGCAGCCATCAGAAAATGGGTACAATGTGGTCATAAATGGTCAGCACCAATACTCAGGGAAGCTGTGGTGTTTAAATGATGCTTGGTTGGTACGAAGAGGCCCAAAGGGTGGCAAGAAAATATCCCCCCAAACCATTACACTACCAGCAGCCTGAACCGTTGATACACAGCAGGAGGGATCCATTCTTTCATGTTGGGTCACACCAAAATCTGACCTTACTATCTCAGTGTCACAACAGAAATCAAGACTTATCAGACCAGTTTTTCCAAGTTTCCATTGCCCAGGTTTGGTGAGCCCATGTGAACTGTAGCCAGAAACGGCACCCGGTGTGGTCTTCTGCTATTATGGCCCAACTGCTTCAAGGTTTAAAGTGTTGTGCATTCAGAGATGCTCTTCTGCGTACCTTGGTTGTAACTAACGGTTGTTTGAGTTACTGTTGCCTTCTTATCAGCTCTGAACAATCCGGCCATTCTCCTCTGACCTCTGGCATCTACAAGGCGTTTTCCCCAGAGAACTGCTGCTCACTGGATACTTTCTCTTTTTCACTCCATTCTCTGTAAACACTAAAGATGGTTGCGCAGGAACATCCCAGCAGCTCAGCAGTTTCTGAAATACTCAGACCAACCACCATTCCACATTCAAAGTCACTTAAATCACCTTTCTTCCCCATTCTGATAGTTGCCTAGAACTCAAGCAGATTGTCTTGACCATGTCTACACGAAAAAATGCTGCTGCCATGTGATTGGCTTTTAGATACAAGCAGTGGAACATGTATACCTAATGAAGTGGCCAGGGAGTATATCTCAAACTGAAGGTCACAAAGATTTCTGGTTTCATCTGTAACGGGATGTTTTGTGTTTTTTTTTTTTATCCCTTTTGAAATTTAATGAGGTTATTTTTTATTAACTTGAACTATTTTACAGCTTAAGTAAGCAAAATTTAAAAGTATAATGTCACTGCACTCGTTTCACGTGTGTGTGTGTGTGTGTGTGTGTGTGTGTGTGTGTGTGTGTGTGTGTGTTTAAATTTGGTTTACACATTTTAACCTGTTTTGTTCCTTTGAGGATTTGGGGTTTACAGTGCAGTCTGCTCTATCTGAAACATGCATCTCTATAAAAACTAGCAAAGGGTGATGTTCGTTGCTGTTGCATACACACACATATATGAGTCACAACCTGGCCTTTTAAAAGATTAATTTAAAATAATGTATTCTTTTCTCAGCCTGTCCAGAAAGTGATGGATAGGGCGGCCAGGAGTATACATTATGGATAACGGTTTGAGTGACCTCCCGTCCACCAGAACTTCAAACTTGAGTTATTTTTGGTCGTTTCATTACGGACATTTTCATCTGTTACCCGTCAGGTGCCCCAAACACAAATATGGCTGACTGTGACTGTGATTTGGGTGATTATGACGCCTGAGTAAGTTGCTGAAGGCAGCTGCGGACTTGACCTCGGATTCAGTTTCAGGCTGCAGCCAGTTTGTACACAGAAGCGTGTAGGTGGTGCAGGTCAGGGAGGGGGCACACGACCGCCGTATAGCTTTCATAGAAATCAATTTGGAGGTTGTCAGGGGAGGGTAGTGAGCCCGTTTTGTGCAATCAGCACTCATTTGCCCCCTATCCTTTATCTCCAACTCTGCCATTTGGCTTGTGTCGTGTTTCACAGCTTCTTCAGGAACTGTTTACAGGAGTTATCCGTTTACAAGTGCCAACTTGTACATTTAATATCTGAGACATGTCCCGCAACACAGTGTGTGCTTTTAAAAATCAACACCCAGGAGATATATTCACTGCTAGACGCAAACTGTTAACATATTTTGGACCCAAAATATTCTCTGAGCCTCGGGGAAAATGTGGCCCAAAAACACATAAGCAGTGTATTTATTTTTACTGCGTACAACATAGTCCTAAAATGTAGCACTTCATTATTTGGAAAAATTTAACAAACCGTAAAGAGAGTCTTTTTTTCCTCACTACAGGCTGACTGTCCAGCCTTTCATACTGCACTGTCTTAAATATTTTACACCAATGTACATGTTGTTAGTTTGTTGTTGTACGTTTAGTATTTCATTTAGAATCACTGTTGTTGTTGTTGTTGTTGTTGTTGTTGATCTGAAAAAAATGACCTTGTTCAGTGTTTTGTGCATTTCTAAAAATACTGTTAATCATTAAATTCAGAGCTGAGTGTCCCTGTAGCGTAGTGGTTTACACATTGGCTTTACAAGCGGAAGGTCCCTGGTTCGATTTCTGCTGAGGACACAAGCCCCTCTCACCATTCAGGGTTGTGTCAGGAAGGGCATCCGGTGTAAAACCTCTGCCAAATTATTAATGCGGATTAATCCCCTGTGGCGACCCCTTGTTGGAGAATACAAGGGAGCAGCCGAAACGTATGTTTATTAAATTCAGAGCTGATTCTAGGGAGGGCCGAACCTGCCAGAATTAAAATGAAATGAATGTAGTCATTTATGCATTCAATTAATAATTAATATGCCTATAAATGCACCATAAATAATATTTACACACTCTGTCCATTAATCATAAAATATACACTCACCGCCCATTTCATTAGGTATACCTGCTCAGCTGCTTGAGGCAGTTCTGAAAGCAAAAGGGAGGTGTCCGACCCAACACCAGCAAGGTGTATCTAATGAAGTGGCCGGTGAGTCTCTGTTTATCAAATGTAAATGTCCCTCCCCCAAGGTTATTATAGTTAACTAAACTAAAAACTAAAACTACAGGAGAAAAATAATTTTAGCTAACTGAAATAAAAATAAAAACTAGACTTTTGGGAAAAATCAAAACTAACTAAAACAACATTGTCGGCTTAGGAAACTAAAATAAAATAAAAAAATATACAGGAAATGTCCTTAGTTCTAGTCTTTGTCAGTTTGATTAAATTTGGTCAGTCAGTCTGTCTGAGGCTTTGGTGCTTCTGTTTATTGAGACTTAGGATGTCTACAGGATTGTGACTCATCTGCCTCCACAAAGTGTTGTGTTTGTGTTGTAATTTCTGATCTAAACATCTTAAATCTTCCCCTGACAAATACCATCCGTAATAGAATAATTAAGAAAACTAAAACTAACACTGCAACTAATAAAAACTAAACTAAAACTAAACATTTTCAAAAACTAAACTAAAACAAGCAAACTCACTCAGGAAACTAACTGAAACTAAACTGAATTCGAAACAAAAACTCGAATGAAATCAAAATAAAAACTAATTAGAAGATACAGAACTATAATAACTTTGCTCCACCCAATGTTAGACGGAGTCGAGGAAGAGCAGTAAACGATGTCTCATTTATTTTATGTCTTACCAATTTTTTCAGTGTATGGTGGCCTTATTATTTTGATTTGTTTTTTACATTTTTAACTCTGTATAAAAAGGTTAGAATCTTGCGCAATACCTCTCCAGGCTTTCCGAAGGTCTTCCAAAGTGTTTCTTTGAACATTGCCTGCTTTTTCACTTATTTGCAGTCTAGACTCCACTTGTCTAGTTAAGGAAACTGGACAAGTCGAGGACAAAAAAACTGGCATATCTAAAAATCCATCTACAGCAGGTGATCAGTAGCTGAAAGTCATATCCTTAAGAAATAGGGGAAAAAAATCCAGCAAAGATGTTAAACAGAACCTGAAAGATTCATCTGACTCTTCAGTTGATCCATCTACTGTTCACTGAAACCTCATCAGAAGTGGTCTCGGTGGAAGGGTGGCCGTGAAGAAGCCATTCCTAAGGAAGGGGAAAAAGGGAGAAAAGGCTGAGGTGTGAAAATTACACAAGAACTGTATTAAAAATGAGTGGCAACAGGTTTTATGGATGTGAGGGATCCAAATTTGAAATTTTTGCTTCAAATAATCATGAGTATGTACAGAGAAAGGAACAGTGAGTGTCTACAGCCATCTGTAAAACACAGTGGAGGCTCTGTCATAGCTTGGGGCTTCTTTTCAGCAAGTGATGTTGGGGATCTTGTCAACATTGATGGAATTATGATGGCAGAAAAGTACTGTCAGATTTTGATCTACTGTGCGATACCATCTGGAAAGCATCTGATTGGAAGTGGCTTCATTTTTCTGCATAAAAAAACACACTGCCAATGCAGCAAAAGCCTACCTGGATAGAAAAACAAACAACAGAACACTATAAGTCATGGATTGGCCTCCACATAGCCCGGACCTCAGCAATACTGAAGCAGTGTGGGACCATGTTGACAGGGAATGGAACAAAAGGCAGCCGGCATCCAAAGAAGAGCTTTGAAG
>VUQH01044451.1:8689-19414 GCA_015106775.1 Etroplus canarensis | reverse complement strand
TGGAGATGTCTAGGAAAGAGGGCAGTGGATTTTTTAACCAGATTGTTTAACACAATCTTGGAGAATGAGAGAATGCCTGAGGAATGGAGAAGTAGTGCGCTGGTACCGATCTTCAAGAATAAGGGTGATGTGCAGAGATGCAGTAACCACAGAGGGATCAAGTTGATGAGCCATACCATGAAGATATGGGAGAGGGTTGTTAAAGCTTGATGCTGCGAAAGCACGCTACAGATACAATGTTGGATGCTGATGGAGAAATATGGAGGT
Organism: Etroplus canarensis; assembly: GCA_015106775.1. NCBI lineage: Eukaryota > Metazoa > Chordata > Actinopteri > Cichliformes > Cichlidae > Etroplus > Etroplus canarensis. Next base: position 19,147 of record VUQH01044451.1, on the reverse strand, counting down.
CAGAAGGAGTCGCACTGTGTCTTTGTGGATCTTGAGAAAGTTAATGATGGGGTGCCAAGAGAGGAACTGTGGTATTGCAGGACATGCATGAGGACAGTGAGACAGTGGTGAGGCATGCAGTAGGAGTGACAGATGGGTTCAAGGTGGGGGTGGGATTACATCAGGACTGGGATTGTCTGTGAGCCCCATCTTATTTACAGGTTGACAAAGATGGTCAAGCAGGAGTCTCTGTGGACTATGATGTTTGCAGATGACACTGTGATCTGCAGTGAGAGTAGGGAGCAGGTGGAAAAGAGCCTGGAGAGGTGGAGGTATGCACTGGAGAGAAGAGGAATGAAAGTTAGTAGATGCAAGACAGAATACGTTTATGAATGAGAGGGAGGCAGGTGGTATGATGAAGATGAAAAGAGTAGAGGTAGTGAAAAGGAGTTTAAACACCTGGGGTCAGTTGTCCAAAGCAACAGACACAAGAGAGATGAAGAAGAGACAAGTGTCTGGGGTGCTTTGTAGCAGAAGGATAACAGCAAGAGTGAAAGACAGTAGTGACACCTGCTATGGTGTATGGTTTGGAGATGGTGGCACTGACAAAAAGACAGGAGGTGGAGCTGGAGGTGGTAGAGTTGAAGATGCTGAGATTTTCTCTGGGAGTGACCAGAATGGAAAGGGTTAGAAATGAATACATCAGAGGGACAGCTCACGTTGACATATATGTTGGACTAAGGATGTTTAAGATGGAGCTGCCAGACAAGAGAAAAAGAGGAAGACCACAGAGTAAGTTCATGGATGTAGTGAAACAGGACTGCTAGAGGGTTGGCATGACAGAAGATGAGGCGAGGGATATTGTGAGATGGAGGCAGATGATCCACTGTGGTGAGCCCTGCTGGGAGCAGCTAAAAGAAGAAGATTTACAGTAGTTTAAATGAATCCAACTTATATAATGTTGAATTGTCATTTAAGCTCTTAAGTGACAATTTGTTGTTTCTGTGAGTGCTGGCCAACTGCTACCACCTCCCTCCAAAATTACCCCTCATGCTGCCAACTCACTGCCTCAGCAGCATTATCACAGAAGACCACATTGAACACATTGCTCCAGACAATGCTGTACTTTAAATTTCAATAATCTTTTTCAAATGCGCACATCACTCTAAGCGGTCTTACACCAAATGTTTATTAGATTTTTATAATCACCCATCCACGCTATAGGTTCAATTAATGAAACAAACTTTACTCAATTAATTGCAAGGTAATTGCGGTGGCCTCGGAAATCCTCTTTAATTGCAGTCGTCTTTTGTTCCTTTTTCCTTAAACACACAAAACAGGAGTCATATCAGTTCCTCAAATCTTAGTGATTTGTAAGTAGCACTTTAAATCCAGAGCTGGTCGATATTGTCACCTCCCCCTGTTCTCCAATGAAGGCAAACAGTGGATTCGTTCAAAATCCAGTTGTGTATGTGTGTACGTGTGTGTGTTTTCCTTTTTTTTAAACTACCAGCAACACTTGCACATATTCCTCAGACAGCGTGTACAGCACCCTTCTTGATGAAACTGCCTCTCAGCCCAGGAGATATGTGACAGGCTCTGATATGGGTTTGAGTGGTAAATTGAATTAGAGTAGGATGCCGAATATGCCAGAATGGCAGGTGTACAGTAGTCTCTGTGTGGACGGCCTCGATTGGCAGCATCTGTGACAGCCAATGTTGCTCATTCTGACTGCTGTTCTACTCTGAGTGCCTACAGTCAACATCTCATTGTCTACATTATCAGCATGACCAAAAAATAAATTACCAGGCAGCCAGATGAGCTGAGCCAGATCCACGGAAAATTTAATTGACTTTTCAAAAAGCTAAATAACAGCCCAACAGAAGTACTTCAGCCTAACAGTGAAGCTAGCAGAAACCCATTAATTTCATATAAATCAGAAACCTCGGGTTAAACTCAGCCAGATTCCACCATCCACAACCTTGTCAGTGGCAAGCTGGCCAGAAGTCATTTGAAGGGAGTTTTCCAATAGTATAAAACTGCAAATTAAAAACAACCTGTTGACGGTAATCACTCAAACCTGATTAGACCCCAGCAGTATTCATCTGGAAGTGCACTGATCATACAACACTTGTATTTACCATTAGCCTCTGAAATGTTGCCCGCATAGCCAGTGTTTTCAGTGATTGTTGTGCACAAAGATGGCAGTTTCACAACAATCAGCCCATTAGAGCTTTGTTCATTGGTTTAAAGATGGTAATGCTATCTTCCTGTGCCAGAGCGATACCTCCATACATGGCAAATTACAACAAATGTAGCCCCCCATAAAAACCCCATTACGAACCAAAACAAGCATAAGCTGTAAGTCAACTCACAGAAATACAATTATACTGGATGTTCAGACCGAATAAATCAAGCAGCAAGCATCAGGTCATGGTGTCACATAACTCACTGAATGATAGACTTGCCAATAGGTCAGTACAGACCAGTCTGTAGTGCTTTAACAATAAAATGTACTGATAAAGAAACACTCATCTTTATTATTGGTCTACAGTTGGTTATAATGCACTAATACTTAAGTGCATGGTGATCTTTTACTTAATTTCTAACTTGAATACCCTAAATCCTCCCCTGACAAATACTGTCCATGTTATAAGAATTAAGAAAACTATGACTAACACTGATACTAATAAAAACTAAACTATAGTTAAACAATCACACAACTGAGATGAGCAACTGTAGTGCATTTGTTCATTTGTTTTTGTTTCTGCTTTGGTTAAAATGAATCAGTGGGCTCTTGTTTCACTGTTTCTTGTTTTATTTGTTGGGGTATTGTGAGCTGAAAATTGTGAAAATCTTACTTTTTTTTTTAACCTTTGGTGGAGCATTCAATGTCTCTCAGTCATATACAACGCTAACAGTCTGAGTCAATTCCCAAGTGCAGCAATTGTCTTGTATCAGCTGAGTAACACAATCATGTTGGGGCCGCTGTTATCAATAACAATTTAAATGAACGCAAGAGTGGAAATTTGCTGTGACAGAGCGGAATCCATAATTCAGTTCTGCAACTGACAACATAAAATTTGTGGGGGGGAAAAAAAATTGACTTGACCTCATCATTTCACAGAAGCCTGAAAAGGTCAGGCTTGGTGGAGCCTTCCCAGAGCCCAGTGACCTGACCGTCATCTGTTTTCTTCTGTTTTGCCTCTCTGTGTGTTTCCTTATCCTGCTGTAACACATGTGCTTATCCCTTTTCTCCCTAGCATCAAGTATTACCATGATAAATGTATATGCATGTTATACTTTACATCCACATCTCCTGAAAGATTATCTCTGCATGAGGAAAGCCCCGACTCACAAAATTTCCATGTTGCCACTGATACCCACGCTACAAAGCTGAAGTGGATTGATCCCACATATGTGAGCAGAAAAGCCAGAGATAAAGACGCTACTAATGCATACTTTGTCTTCTATTCAGTATCAACTTTAAATGCTTGAGCTGGCTATTTACAGAGAACACACTCTATTTCAAGTGACTGGCTGTTCTTTTTAGCTATTGCTGAAAATGTGGAGTTGGAATTTATCACTCGAACAGTCTCGAACAAAGCTGCAAAAGCTGTCACATTGCCCATGCTTACGCCACCTGGTTAAACATCTAAAATTATTGCAACTCCTAACAGCCCACGGCAAATTGGATCTTTGTACTATTGTCGGATATGCTTCATCCGTTACACAGACTTCCTTTCCTATCAAGTCATACTTGCTGCCCCCTCCCTTGATCTGCTACAGTATATTGCACCATAGATTCCCAGCTAATTTATCACAGACCGTCATATGACTCATGTTTTGCTCATCATTGTTGTCCAAGCACACCCTCACCATATTGTATGAAGTAGGCCATATATACTTGGGGAATTCTCTCAATCCGCTTACCAGAGGTCTGTACCAGTTAAGTTATCCTCGGAGTGGAGCATATGCTGCCTTTTTTCTGTGATCCTGCAGTGTGAGAGCCACATCTGGCAGTGCAGTCATCTCAACAGTAATTTGCCTCGCAATATGGTGCTCACAGGCTGGTTAGGACCATGTCTATTTATTTATTTATTTTTTCTCTGACATTCTTATTATTATTATCTGGCCTGATTTTCATTCCGTTGCCAGTTTGGAAAATTATACAATGTCAGTCATTTTGCCAAAATTAAATATAAGTATGTCCTATCTGCTCTGATTCTGTACTAAGGGGCACTAAGCCTAGCTGAAAGTGGAAGTGGAAAGCGTTTTGGCTTATTTAAGTAATGGTTCAAAGCTATATGCTTTTTGCACTTTGTGCCAGGAGGTGCCACGAGGCAAAATGTCAATGAGTTAATTAGCCTTACTCAGAGTAGGGATATAGATATCCCACTTCAAAGGGACCATTGAGTTGTGAAGAACCTACTCATTGACTGTTCTTTTTAGGTCATCCTATCAGTCTGGTTTGAAGGGATATCAAAAAGTGACCACCATCCTCCAATGTTAAAAAAAGGAGTTCTTCGGTTTCTTGAGTAACTTCACTGAATTTTGTTCCTACTACCCCAATCCCAAAAAAGGCTGGGATGTTGCTTAAAATCAAAATAAAAACAGAATGAAGTGATATGCAAATCTCGTAAGCCAATATTTTATTCACAGACGCACGTAGAAAACATAATCATATATTGAAAGTGAGACATTTTTCTGTTTCTCGTCTTGCATTTGGTGGCAGCAGCATATCTCAAAGAAGTTGGGACAGGGCCATGTTTACCACTGTGTAGCATCCCCTCTTCTTTTAACAACCGTCCATAAACATCCAAATGTTTTCATTTAGTGAAAGGTCCGGCACCTAGACTCCTCTACTATGAATCCATGCTGTTGTAATATCTGCAGTAAGTGATTTAGCATTGTCTTGCTGAAATATGCAAGGCCTTCCCTGAAAAATACGTCATCTGGAGGGGAGCATATGTTGTTCTAAAACCTGTATATACCTTTCAGCATGTATAGTGGTTTTCCAGATGCACAAGCAGCCAGTGCCATAGGCATCAATGCACCCCCATACCTTCAGTGATGCAGGCTTTTCAACTGAGTGCTGATAACAAATGAGGTGGTCCATCTTCTCTTTACTCCAGAAGATGCAGCATCCAGGATTTCCAAGAAGAATTTTGAACTTCAATTCGTCTGACCTCAGCACAGTTTTCCACTTCACTTCAGTCCTTTTTTAATGAGCTTTGACCCATTTGGCTTCTTCTTTGCGTGATAGCGCTTTAGCCTGCATTTGTGGATGGCACAGTGAAATGTTCTCACAGACTATGAAGTGTTCCTGAGTCCGTGCAGTGATTTCCATGACAGTATCATGTCTGTTTGCAGTGCAGTGCAGCCCGTGGGCCTAAAGATGACCAGCATCCAGTGTTGGATTTCATTTTCATCCATGTCCCTTGCAGGTGTCTCCAGATTCATGGAATCTTTTCATGATATTATATTCTATAGTTGATGGATTACTCAAAGTATTTGCAATTTGCTGCTGAGGGGCATTATTCTGAAAATACTTCACAGTTTTTAGATGCAGCTTTTTGCATGCATCTTTCCTTTTCAAAGACTATGTCTCTCTAAGGTGCTCTTTTTATACCCAATCACATTAGTGGCCTGCTGCCAGTTAAGTTCATTAAATGCAACATGTTCCTCCAGCTGTTTGTTTTTAGTACCGCTTACTTCCAGCCTTTTTTGTTGGGCTGGTTCCAACTGTTTTGAGACATGTTGCTGCCACCAAATTAAGGATGAGCTAGTATTGTTTATAAAAGAATAAAATGTAGGAAACATATCGAATTTGTACATTTGATGTGTCTTCTTTGTTCTTTTGTGAATAAAATTTTGGCTTATGAGATTTGCAAATCATTGCATTGTGGTTTTATTTCTATTTTACACAACGACCCAACCTTTTCTCGAAGTGGGGCTGAACATTTTTAGTTGAAGCAAGTAAAGGAGCAGTGTGTCTCTGCTGATATATACTGTTGCCACATGCCAGGGATGCTTTATTCATGCCTACCTTCTGTGTTCCTGCCACTGCAGAGAGTATTTGTGATGTCTATTGATCACGCTCTTTAATTAACTCACACAAATAATACTTCCTCTGCAGTCCCCATCGCCACTGTTAACTCAGCTGCAGATGACTCACTGTGTCATTTTGAGGGCCCAACCAGTGCAATATCTGCTAACCTTTTCTTCATAATCGCTGCTTTGTAGCTGAATGTCATACCTGTAACCTTCATTTGAACAAGGCTACTTACAGCAAAAGCTGACAATTAAAGATTCAATTTTGGATTGGGTCCAGCTACCCCATCTCAAAGTACAATATCTAAGGGACAGTTTGGACAAGGGTCGCGCCACTAGATGAATAATATATGGATCTATGGTGAGCTTAATCTGTACATGATAAAAAAATGTCCTCAATGCCTCACTGAATTTAGCTTTGATTCTTTTCTTTTTTTTTGTGCGCTTTGTCGTATTGATTAAACCAAGTTACTGCGCATAAAAGATGTGCAACAATGGGATTTGGAAATGAGGGCAATGCAAGCAAGCACTGCACTGATACTTTGCTACACAAATTAGGATGTGAAATCTATGTTAAAAGTTCTTGGAAAGTTGGTATTACATCATTGATTTCGGCATTCAAGCAAGGAGCTTTCGTGCTTCAGTGGTTTTCTTTCCTCCATTAGAAGTAGAACAAAAATAGCCTCAAATTGCTTCATAATTTATTTAGACTGTAAAAACAGCCCTCATTTCCCAGAGCTTTCCCAAACTTGTTCTGGGTTTTGTCCATTTTGAATGCACTGCTCTGTTGTTTTCTGTTTAGAATGCATTTGCCTTGCAGTTCTTCCCTCCTTAGTGAAGATAAAAGCCAGTTGCCAAAAGCATCCTTAACAAATAACTTAATTATGCACTGAAAACGTATGTTTTAGTTCATCACTTTTTGATAAACACATCAAAATATCATTCTGATAATACTCAGGCACAGACTGTTACTTCAACTTTGCTTGGGCAAAAGGAGGAGGTCAGGATATTGCTTCGGCTCAACTTCTAAAGCAGTTGGCATTTTTTTTTCTTTTTTTTTGGTGTGGCTTTGCAGTGCTCCCTCCTCTTGCAGTCTGGGGAATTGCTGCCACCTTCAAGTGCAACATATCCTCAGACGTAAGTGTGTTAAGCCCCGTGCGCTTTGCCGAGGGTGGAAATGAAGACAGGCTACCCCTATGAAGAATGATGGCTCCTTCAAGAGGCAGCTGTCCTATTTTAAGCAGGCGACACTCAGCACAATGTGCTGTCTGTCTCTGCCTTTCCCTCCCTCTGTTTCCTTTTGGTCTTCTTTCTCTTTCTTTCTATCGCCATCTCTGGCATAGCGAGGGAGGACCTTTGAGATCGGGGTAAATAAAAGTCGCAGGAAGCGAGCGGAGCCTCAAAGTCTGTGAGAAGATTATGTGTAGTCCCCCTCAAACATCTTCAAGGATGGAAATGTTATTGATGCATGTTAAGTCCTCTGGGGCTTTCACTCAAAGGACATTTGGGGCCTTTCATCCCTGACATGAAGGTGGAGGGAAACATTATTGAGGCTCCAAAACATGACAGAGGTTTCTTCTTTCAGTGGGAGGCTTGAAAGAGAAGAGTCATCTTTCTTCACCCTTTGAGAGAGAAACCTCATAATTGGCTGAAATGGCTGCTCTTTTCTTCATGCCTGCTTCTTGAGGTAATTGGTGTTTATGAACTATTTATGGCCCATCTTAGCTAGTGTCAGCCCCACACAGAGTAGAAATGTATAGAACACCTCCCACCTCCCCCCCCCTCAACCTTTCTCCCCCTACAAGAAAAGTGTCTATTTTTGTTTTGGCCATTTTACATATTCATAAATTCAGCAGAGGTATGGTCTGTTGCACTTACATCACTGCCTGAGCAGGACCAAGAGGCTGTTGTTAGTTTGTGGTTTTGACCCAGGCTGCCATCCCATCTGTGATGGTGATTTGAGAGATGTAGACAGCGTTTCTGCCAATAAAAAAATGTTATCGTGCTGTTAAACCACATAGTCCATAAAAATAAATCAGCTAGTGTTTATGGATCCATCCAGCAGGGAGTCTTCAGCCCAAAACATGGGTGCTACCTTTGTCTATGGAGGCAGCGTGGATTTAATATTTTAGTATGGAATAACTCAGGGTCAGGGTTTTCATCATGCAGAAATGATCTTTCAGGTGAAGTAGGTGATGCATAAGATATAAAAAAAATATTATGGAAATACTTTATATTAAAGAAAAGAGGTGTTTACGGCAGGTATAAGCTTCCCCTTTTAAAGAGAGTTTTCTCTGTACCCCGCCTGCTTTTACTCTTCCCTCGAAGTAAAGGAACTCTGTGAGTTTCTATGTTGTAAAGAACCAGCCAGGTAAGCATGAGGTCTACAAACCCCAATTTCACAAAGTTGGGACCCTGTGTAAATAAAAACAGAATGCAGTTATTTTGCAAATATTTCTCTACAGTCGGTTGAATACGGTACAAAGACAAGATATTTAATGTTCAAACTGATAAACTTTATTGTTTTTTGGAATTATACACACATTCTGTATTTGATGCCTGCAGTACATTCCAGAAAAGTTGGAAAAGGAAACAGTGAATCCCTGTGAGCTTTGGTCCCTCAAGTGGCACTGCATTAAAAATCAGGATCATCCTGTGATGGTTCTACAGCATGAGCTCTGGAGCAAAACCAAATACCATACGATGCAAAGCAAATGCCATATATCAACTTCTCCTTCTTCTTCTTCTTCTTCTTCTTCTTCTTTTTTCGGCTGCTCCCATTAGGGGTCACCACAGCAGATCATCTGCCTCCATCTCACCCTATCCCTTGCACCCTCTTCCCTCACACCAGCCCGCTGCATGTCCCATCCATGAATCTTCACTGTGGTCTTCCTCTTCTTCTCCTGCCTGGCAGCTCCATCTTCAACATCCTTTGTCCAACATATCCACTCCTCCTCTGAACATGTCCAAACCACCTCAGCCTTCCCTCTCTGTCGTTGTCCCAAAACTTCTCAACTTGCACTGTCCCTCTGATGTACTGATATTGAGTCCTGTCCGTCCTGGTCACTGCTAGTGAAAATCTAAGCATCTTCAATTCTGCCACCTAAAGCCATATATCAACACTATCCACAAATGCTGCTGACTTCTCCGGGGCCCAAGCTCAGCTGAGATGGACTAACTGAAAGTGGAAGAATGTACAGTTGTTAAGTCCTCTGGACTGAAGAGGAAAAGGACCATCCAGATTATTATCAGTGCAAGGTTCAAAAGCCAGCATCTGTGATGGTATGGGTGACTTGCATTTCATTCGAAGAACCATTAATCCTGAGAGGTATATACAGGGTTTGGAGCAACATATGCTTCCATGGATTTTCAGGGACATACCTGCTTATTTCAGCAAGACAGTGCCAAGCCACATTCTGCAGGCATTACACCAGCATAGCTTTAGAGTGAGTACTAGACTGGTGTGTCTGCAGACCAGATCTGTCTCCCATTGAAAATGTACAGCACATTATCACGTGCAAAATATGATAATGGAGCCCGTGACTGCTGGGCAGCTTAAGCAAGATTGTGAACGAATTCTACTTTCAAAACAACAATAGAGGTTAATAAGAATTTGCAAATCACTGTATTCTATTTTTGTTCACATTTTACATGTTTGCATGTTAGGTCAGAACAGAAGCTGAAAAACCAAAAAACAGTCAGGTCGTTGTGTTACTAAAAGTCTTCGCCAGGCATTGCTGAAAATAATGAAAACTCCCCAAACAGCAGGTCAGCGGCGCACGTTATGAATGGCATTGGAAACCCAGTCAATCTACTACTTTATCCCAAATGCAACCTAATGACTTTGGTGATGTAACTCTTTCATTTAGCACAATCAGCTGAATAACTGAGTGAAATGTCTTTTCTTTTAGGGAATTCTCCATTAAACTGTTGTCAAGACTGAGCATTACAGTGCCAGACCCACTGACGGCTGCAGACTCTTGAACTTGTTTTCCCTCAGAACATCTCACATATATATATGAACTTTTCTCCCCTACAATTGAATTTCCACTTCGCATCAATGAAAAATACATGATGTAATTCATTTGAAGAGTTTCATGTATTTGGTAAGCAGGAGAGTTTGTCAAGAGAACGCATGCGATGCAAAATGAAATTATCCCATCTTTGTCAGCTGGTGGTGGGAGCAAAATTCTGTGTACTCTGCGAGCTATGTGTTTCTCTTTGTTCTGGCACCCGTACAGTTCAGGCTTATCTTCCTGCTTTTTTTATTATTCTGTTTATCCTACTGTACAGCTATATCCACAGTCTGAGTGACTGAGCTAATTGTTCCTGCTCATGCATTCTCTGCAGATTCAATTATACGCCACTCTGGGCATCCTGAAAAAAAAAAAAAAAAAAAAAAAAGGGGGGGGGGGAAAGAGGAAG